>JARVGW010000346.1:3824995-3848218 GCA_031762495.1 Anablepsoides rubrolineatus | reverse complement strand
AGCTTCTCACCCTATCTCTAAGGGAGAGCCCAGACACCCTGCGAAGGAAACTCATTTCGGCCGCTTGTATCCGCGATATTGTTGGTAAAAGTTATGATTTTTTTTAAAAACTTGGTAAAATTACAGATCTTTAAAAGAATACTTAAGTATCAAAGGAGAAGTACTTTGTTACTACACCTCTGATAATGTGGAGCTACAATTCCAGGTGTTTTTATTTAGTTTGGCTGCTGCACTGCGACAGCTCAAACACAATCAGTAACATGCAACAGCTTTTTTTTGTTGTTGTTGCTGATTTAATCAATGTTACCCAGTGCTAATGTATCTGGAGCTGAATTATGGTGAGTTAGATTTGTCGTTGGAAGTCGGACTCCAACCTCGAAATCCAATATGGCTGCTCTGCTGCTGCAATGTTCTGATACAAACATTGGTTTGTGATGTTAATATTAGTGTGGTCGCCGTATTAATGTCTTCTGGAGACAGTCACCATAAAGTCACGTCACTGTTTTAAACATTTGAAGTAAAACTCTCGTCTTCATCATCGCACAGAAGATGTGGCAGCTGTTTTACGCCTGGGGGCTCGAACCTGCAGCCTCAGGAGCCTGCAGCACTGACCGCTGAGCTACGACGCAAATATAAGTGAATCTGCTGTGATTATAAATCATCTTACTGAGGTGGTGAAGGCCATATTCCACCGGATGGATGTTGTATTGACAGAACACTGACTCATGTTTTAGTCAGAATGCTGACTCATGCTGGTGTCCTCTCGTTACATTACTGACCTTTTACAGGAAAACTTTCTCCTTAGAGCGTTTCATAAAAGCCCTATTAGATACTAAGAAATGTTTTCCAATTTTCTAATTAATTTGTCTGATTGGACTCTTGCTACTCATTTAATCTGGTTAATTAAAGCTTATTTGTTTTGTTTTTTTTAGCAGTCATAGCAGTTTGTTTTAAAAAGGTGGGACAAAAACCCTGACAGTCTCCATGGGTGAGGACTGTGAGGGTGGATGTGGTGTAGCTGCATCTCAGCTTGGCTCTCCACCAGCTCAGACAGGTCTCGACTGGCTGCTTCTTCCACCATCCAGCAGCCGTGGCGAGTCAAAACAACTGACATCATCAGAGGGTGAAGGAGGTCTTGTTGTGGGGGGTTGGGGAGACGGTGCTGGTTGAACTGTCTCTTTTTGTCAAGGAGGATTCCTGAGTGAGTGAAATGACCCGGAAGAGGCCACAACAATACAAGCTGGACATTCCTCCTTTATCTGATTCAATGAAGCATTTCTGAAGAACAGAATGTAGATATGCTGCTAAAAATATTCTGATTTCATTATTTTAAATGTAGAATATGAATGCAGGCATTAAAATATCTGAGACACGAGGCCTTAGTGGGCAAAACAACAAACATCTAGATCTCTCTGGATTCATTTAGGTCACCAGGGTTCTGATTCTAAGGACAACAGTGCCATCGTGTGGCCATGTTTAGTCACTGCATCCTTTTGATTTATCTTGATAATAAGATAGATTTATAAAGAAATTAACACAATTCATCTTTATTGAAACATTTGACTTATACAACAACAACACAACAAACAAAGTGGTCCATACTGAGAGCAACAAATGTCCCATTTTCTGCCTTTTAATCCACTGCAGAAACGTCCTCTTCAGGAGATTTTTTAGCAGCTGGGATTTGAAGTGCATGTGGTGAAAATGGTAAAAAAATTAAGCTCCGTTTGATCCCAGTTTTGACGTCAAAGCTCATCGTGTGATTTTTCTGACTCCTCTGCTGTCTCTAATGGTAAAGAAGAAAACAAAACAATGAGACAAATAGAAACTTCAGGAAGTTTTATAGGTTTCAGAGATCTCAAATAATTTCTTTAAGAACTGTTTTAAAAGTTACGTACCCATCCTGACTGAACGTTTTGATATGAACGTTAAAAAGCTCACAAAGTAAAAACATACAGAAGAATGTATAAACAGGAAAACAGCCGACTCAGCAGACACGCTGCCAGGTGAGCTCCTCAGCGATCCTCACCTCCTCGTTGCGTTTGGACACACTCGCCGTCTCGTTCCTCGTAGCCGACGGAGCAGAAGCACACGTAGCTGCCCTCGTTGTTCACGCACTCCTGGTGCTCCTTGGTGCACGCGGGCTCGGACCCCGAACACTCGTCGATGTCTGGAAGACAAGAAGCACAACGCTGACGAGCCGAGCCAAAAACTCTGATCTGAGCTCAAAAGATTCCAGTAAATTTATAGATTTTAAGGCAAAAAAATGTAATTTGAACATCCTTAAAGTGAGAACTATCTGCTAATCTGAGTTAGAACTATTTTTGTGTTTAATTAGCTTGTACTTTGAACACTTCATTCTAACAGCTAACAGACAGAGTTCATGTAAAAGTTGTAATAACAGCTAAGCTACTCAAATTTTAGCTCAATCTCTTTAAGACTGTGAGTCATAGCAACAAAAAGTTTCATAGCAAAACAGTTAATGCCAGTTCCATTTGAAGAGTTGAAAGAAGCACAAGAAAGCAGAAACTAGTAGAAGAATAGAAAGGAGCAGAATTATAGCTGAAAAAGCAGAAGAAGAAAAAAGATAAAATTAGCATAAAAACAAGCTATAGGTAGCAGACACAAGTTGAAATTAGCACTCAGATGGTGAAAGGGGTTTAAAAATGTAAAAATAGAAGAAAAGACAGCAGAAGTAACTATTTCTTATAAAATACCTCAAACAGCTGATATTTACAGTAAAACAAAATCTGAGGTATTTCTTAACAAGTGTAGATGTCTGCCCATAAACACACACACACACACACACACACACACACACACACACACACACGTGAGGAAATGCTCTTATTTTGAAGTGAACACGGTTTCCTTTACTTCGTCCTTTACCCAGAATGCATCGCTTCAGTTCTCCGATAAACTGTTTAAAATTACAAATGCTTTTTTACCGAAGCCCTACCATAAACATTTATGTATTTAACATTATTTTAACACCATGAGTCAAAAGTCTGTTTCTACAAATCCCTTTCTCAAAAGTGTTTTGAGTTAAAAGCAGTTTGTTAAGCAACTAGTTGGCAGTATTGTGCAAGAATGTCTCATGTTATTACTGGAAACATAAATTCTGCTGAACTGATGCATTAGTTTTTAGCTTCTTTTGACATGTGCTCTTTAGAACTTGCAGAACTAAATCATTTATCTTGCGCTTTAGAATTTGCGCAACTAACTTTTGTATTAGCACTGACCACTGGCAGAAAACAACTGGAAGATGCAACGGAAAAAAAGTAGAAAATAGCAGAAAAAAAACCCTAAAATTATTAAAAAAAGAAGCTAAAATTAGCACAAGAGAGTTAAAAAGAACAGAACCTGAACAAAAGGTGCTGTAAAGATTTAGAAACATTTTGAAGGATTTTAAGGATGTTAAAAACAGCTCCATTCATTTTCAGTGAGGAAAAGTATTTCCAGCTCACCTGTGCAGCTGCCCTCTACGTCTTGGTACCCGCTGGCACAAGCCTGGCACTTATCAGAACCGGGTCCAGAGCAGCCGGCGCACGCGCTGTCGCAGGCTGCGGAGGACAAACACTTGTGAACAACAACGTGAGCATTAAACGCACACCTGGAGGGCACGGCTCACCTTTGCAGGAGTACGAGCCTTCAGAGTTCAGGCAGTGTTGGTCTTCTTTACACACAGGAGGGTCTTTGTTGCACTCGTTCACATCTGCAGATCACAAACCTGTTCTGTGACTGTTCTTTTAGCGAACACTAAAAACGAGAAGACGGTCAGAACCGCTCGTCTTCGTCTCACCGACACAAGCTTCTTGATGGTCCTCCTCCCAGCCCTCCTTGCACTCGTCGCAGTCCTGATTGGTCGCTCCGCTGCAGGTTTTGCAGGAAGCGTGACACTCTGTGGGAGGATGGGAACTCAAGATTTACTAAGAAAATCCCTCTCCTCAGTTGCTCCTCTCATCCTGCAGCATTAACGTGGACGCAAAAACAAACAGGAGGCGTTATTTTACCTGTGCACACGGCGAACGTGTCGTTCTTTACCGCGCCAAAATAACCCTCAATGCAGTCCAGGCAGAACTCCCCTTTGTAGCCGTGATTACAGTCGCACTTCCCGTTCCCGCCGCGAGTCCCGTCGCCGTCACACTCGCCGTTACCGTGACACGGTCTCTCCTCGCCCCCGACACAAGCTTCAAAACACAAAAAACAAACACTCAGGTCTGTATGATCGACTGGAAATATCAAATAGATGCTTTTGGGTTTGTGTCCTCACCGTTACAGTCGGGTCCAAATGTTCCCTTTGGACAGCACACTTTAATGGTTTCTATACAGAACCATTTATGCAGATCAGGATATTTTGTTTTCCTGGAAACCAACAGGAAATCGAACATGAAGATGTGGGAAAAAATACAACAAATTAGGTTTAGCATAACGCCTGCTGCTTCGCATGCCTTAAGTTTTTACTTTTTAATCTTTTTCTACCTCATTGCTTAAACATATATTTATTTTTAATGTTCTGTTTTATTTGCTATAGTGTTTAAATTTTTATCTTATTTTATCTTACTTATTATTCATTTTTTATTCTCTTTCTTACGTCTTCTTTTACCCTTTTAATGTTATGATTATTTGCTAGTTGTTTTTTACATTTTATTTAAATCTCATTTTATCTCATCTTTTTTCTTATTTGCTACAGTTGTATGATTACAGCAGAATCAAAAAACAAAAACAAAAAAACACTCACTTGTGAAACCACCACGTCTCAAAGTGCTCCTCGTGTTCCTCCACCATATGGTTACATTCAAAGCTGCTGGTCTGACACAGCTCCTCTAAAATCTCCACCAGACGAATCTCACTGCGAGAAAGAGGCACAAAAAGAACTAAAATAAGCTGAAAATGAAATTAGGATTAACCTCTGCCAGCTTGTGTTTCGATAATGTTATCTTGTGCAAATAGCTGATACTTTTGGGCAAATTCACAAGTTATTTTTGTTATCTGAAGCCTTGATAAGCATCCCAAGGTGAGGGCAACCCTGTCATTTTGGAGCAAAGTAAACAGCTTCGGTGGCAGGTTGACCTGCAGTTTGGACCGGACCAACATCCTCACCTCGTCTCATACTTGGACAGTTTCCTCTCCTCCCAGGCTGTGTTGCCTCCACCAAAGTTCTGCTTTGTTGTTCTTTCAAAGCCCTAAATTAAAGAGAAACGCAATATTTTGTTATACAAAAGGAATATATATATATATATATAGCTTACAATATAAAGCTTGTAAAACACCCATATCTAGAATAAAAGACAACACAAGATCGAAAATAATCAAAAAACTAAATAAAAGGTTTCAAATCGCCATCTGACCTTATTGAAGTTTTCAGTGATTTGCTGGCAGGTGTTACAGGCGCTTTTCAGATCTTTCTTTTTGGCGTCGTTGACTTGAAAAAGTAAAATAAGAATTGTACAAAACAAAAGCCTGAGGAGCCTCAGCTTCGGACCGGCGGATAGCATCATCATCTTTAGTCCAAACGTAGACACACTTTCATGTCAGGAATCACGCTTCCCTCCCTCAACCAGCGAGTTTTCGGCTAATTCTAACGAGCTACAGATGTCTGAAACATCTAAACGAGCCGTTGTTAACATTAAATCAAAGATAGCGTTACCTATGCAAAGCGCAGCAAAGTTTTATTTACATGCCGGTGACAGAAAAAGGATGCGGTTGTAGTTTTCCGCGTCAGCCTTTGAGTCGGGATTGTGGCTTGCAGTGATTGGATAGTGAGCCTGTCAATCATTTAAACTACAAATCAGAAGCCGCCACGCGCGGGACATACAATCGACTCGGACGTGGAAATCCTTAAATACATTTTTTAATACTTAGTTTTTTATATTTCTAATAAATATAAACCTACTTTAATGATATTAGAATGTTTTTTAAAATATTTAAAAGAATATTAGCGGTTATGAAAACGTATTCGCTTCCTGTGTTGACCGGAAGTGATTGGAATAGAACTGTCATGGCTGAAAAGAGGAGAACTGTGAGGCTGCTACTGCTGCTTCTTTTAATTATTGTTGCTCTTTTGCATTTATTTATTTGCCCGTTTACGAAAGTTGAAGAAAGTTTCAATTTACAAGCAGCACACGACATTTTGTATCACAGACTTGACTTTGACAAGGTAAGCAGTCGTTAGTAATGTGCTAACAAGCTAGCAGGTTTTCAATAAACACCAAGTTTACACTTTTAATATTACTCTCACTTTAATTTTATTACATTTAAAGGTCATTTTATAAGTTTGGTTAAAATTTAAGTTAATTCAATAAAATATATTTGTATTCCTGGTGTGAAAACTATCAAAACAAAGGTTTTGGATAGTGTTTACAAGTGACAGCAGCATTAGCTCAAATAGCTCACAAAAACATAATCCATACATTTTAAATTTACTATTTATTGTTTAACCAAAATTCTATAAAAATGAACTCAAAATATTATGTAATGAGATTATATAAATACTACATTGGTCATCTTTGTGAATTGTTTTTAAACTAAAATATTGTACTGATTTTGCTAAAACAAATAATTTGTTATATTTTGATTATGGCAGCACAAAGCTCACCAATATTTTGTCATGAAGTAAATTTGATATGATGATATGTGACTAAATGTCACATGTATAATGACTTTTAAAGTAAGTTTTACTTCTCAAGTTGCCAATGAATCGTATTTATTTTTCAAAAGTTGAAAGATTGAAAATCAAATCATGGGAAAAGGAGTAAAAAGGTTAAACTTTTACAACAAAAAATAGCTCAAACAAAAAACTATATTCATATTACTGTGTTTTGTAGTAAAAAAAATTGATGAACAAAACTGGAAACTTGAGTCTGGATTTATAATTTGACCAACGGAAAATTCAAATATACATGAATTTTTTGTTTAAAGATAAGTTTTTGGAGATAAATTTTAGTATTTTGTTTTGAAATATCTTCCTGTCTTTCAGTACGACCATCATGAATTCCCTGGTGTTGTTCCTCGTACTTTCCTCGGCCCGTTGTTCCTCTCCACTCTCAGCTCACCTGTTGTTTTCGTGTCATATCTGCTGGATGCACCTAAATTCTACACTCAGATAATAGGTAGCTGAACCTAAAGGTGATGTGTTTTTGTACTGATTATGAACAAATCAGTCATGAAGTGGTGTGACATGTTGTGTGCAGTCCGAGCGTCTCTGGGGTTCTGTGTCATGGCTGCTCTGTGGCACATGCAGAAAGAGGCGAGGAGGCAGTTTGGCTCCACAGTCGCAGCCCTTTTCTGCCTGATGTGTGCTTCCCAGTTTCACCTGATGTTCTACAGCACGAGGACGCTCCCTAACATCTTTGCGATCCCTATAGGTACAACACCTCCTAAATAGACCCTATTGAGTTCAAACTTTCATTATGAAACATGCTGACAGTTAATTTTTACTCCCAGTTCTCATGGCGTTCACATCCTGGATGGCGCAGAAATACGCTCGCTTCGTCGGCCTCTCTGCTTTGGCGATCATCGTGTTCCGGTCTGAGCTCTGCATCTTCCTGGGCCTCATGCTGCTGAGCTCACTGCAGAGCAGGAAGCTGGGACTGATGAGGCTCATTTACTACGCTGCTCCGGCTGGAGTCCTGTCCTTGGGTGAGTCGTTAACTTACAGTTTCTACTCTAAATAACGTGTATAATCCTGACCGTTTTCTCTCTGCTCTACAGCTCTGACGGTGACTGTTGACTCGTTCTTTTGGCGAAAGTTTTTGTGGCCTGAGGGACAGGTTCTGTGGTACAACACTGTTCTCAATAAGAGTTCCAACTGGGGGGTATCCTTTAAAAAACAACTTTATTCTATGTTTAATTGTCTAAAACTAAATAGATTTTGAATCATTTTTACTTAAAAAACAGCCAGTTCTCTGTGTCCGTTAGTTCTTAACTTAACTCCGTCAGACTTCTCCCTTTTTATGGTACTTTTACTCTGCAGTACCTCGCGCCCTGGGCTGCACGCTGCTCTTTGTGCCGCTCGGCCTCCTCGACAGGCGCATCAGGCCGCTGCTGCTCCCCGTGGTGGGCTTCATTCTCATCTATTCACTGCTGCCCCACAAGGAGCTGCGCTTCATCATTTACACCATCCCCGTGCTCAACTTGGCGGCAGCGCGGGGCTGCTCCTTCATGTAAGCTGAATCACAAACCTGAGATTTTTATAGTGAGAAGACACGAGCATCTCACAAACGTTTGACATTTAGATCATGGAAATAGGCGGTAGGTGGTACGACAAGTTGCCTCTTGTTTTTAATAATCAAATTTTTTTTCCTCTCATTCAGTTTGTGCAACTATCAGAAATCGTGGCTTTACAAACTGGGCTCTGCTGTGGTGGTTGGCCAGCTGTTGATCAATGCAGTGTATTCTCTCGGTTGTCTCCACATTTCCTACAACAACTACCCTGGAGCCAGAGGATTGGAGAAACTACACGAGCTTCTGCCCCCCACAGCAGGTTGGAATCTGTTTTAAATCCTTTTGTTGTGACTTAAACTCCTCATAGAGTCACGGCGCAGATAATGGAGTGAAGTTTGAACTGCAGTTTACAGAGTATTTGCAGTCTTTTGTTGAAGCCAAAATACTAATATATTAAAAACTATAGTTTGTTCAACTGTATAGTTTTACTACTAAGGAAAATGATCCTATCCAGACTGATTTGAATGCATATTTTTATACATTATTAAAAAAGTTAGCTGTGGTCCAAACTGAAAAAGCAAAAATAGTGGATTTTATTCTTCAAATAGGACTACAAATTTTATGTACATTAACATTTTGAGTGTCTGTTTTGGTCTTAATTTTTACAAGAAATTAGCTGCATATTTTTATGCCTTAAGGAAATAATCTTAAAGCGCTTTGTCTTTCTTAAATCTTTTTTAAATAAAACGGCTAAAGTGTCCTCTCCTTTTGTCAGTTTAAATCAGCTCTAGACTGAGGTTTGTGTCATTTTTTGGGTTGAAGGTACAAGTAGCCACAGTCTGCAATCTGGGATTTTATTTTTTAAACTTTGCAATAATTTTAAAAGATCTATCTTTCCCTTAGATGTCTTTGTTCACATCGACGCGTACGCAGCTGAAACAGGAGTGTCCCGCTTCCTGGAGCAAAACAAAAACTGGAGGTTAGTGTTTATAAATCTTTTTTTTTTGGAGCAGAATGTAAAACATGCCCTTTATTAAAGTGTCGTAATTTATTTGAACAGGTACGACAAACGAGAAGATTTAAGCGTCACGAGCCCCGAGATCAGAATGTACTCGCACTTATTGATGGAGGCCAACGCCACCAGGATCCAGCAGCTCCAGGACTCCCATCAGCCCATGATTTTCATAGAAGGTTACAAAACCATGGCCTTCAACGTGGCTCGCTTCCCTCCTGTCAGCGTGCAGCTAGAGAGGAAAACTGTTCTGATGGAGAGAAGAACGGACCGGCTACAAGGGAAACTATAACAGGAATTTTCCGGAATAAAAGATTGATTTCTCAGGTGACCAAATGTGACAATCTCATCTTAAAAACACATTTTTTATGCCACAAAAAGGACTGCAAAACGTCATCTAAAATGTTACCTAAATATAGATGAGTGCATTGTTTACATCATTTGTATTTTTTTTTTTTGCAAAGTGAATAAAGCAATAGAGGTTTTCTGAGCAAAAGCATATGATTTAAAAACTCATCTGTACTCCAGCTTTTTGTATTAATATTAATAATAAACAATATTTTAAATGAAAATCTTTATTTACAAATGACCACAAAAAATTGCATTTCTCCAGTCTCAATGCTAAAACATTTATCAAATTAAGCTCAGAAATCCTTTCATATAAAAATGTACAGTACACTGTGTTGATCAATAATAAACCCATAATTTAAACCCCCAACATAAAATTGTGCTTAAGAGACAAACTGTAAATGCCAAAAAAATCCCCTTTATTCTGAAAATACAGCAATATTATAAATGATCTTATTTAAAACACATCAGCAATTAAAAAAAAAAAATCATTGACCGTACCATCAGCCTCAAATTCACACACAAAATAATTAAATAGCATTAACTTAAAATATTGTTCAGTCACAGCATTCAATTTTGGGCAATGTTTTCATTCAGAAAAGAAAAAACAAAAAGAATCTAATCAGAATCCTGACATTCTGCACAATTTCAAACATATTTACAGCATTTTTTGACCTGAAGTAGTTTTGGATAAGGCACAAGGAGAGAGCAGACAAAATGACAACAAAAAACCCATTAACAACCACATATGATCACCAACCCCTACAGCTAGGTAAACCCTCCCTCCCTGATACGCTTCTTACTGACACCATTCATCACAACAGAACCAAAGTGTTCAACAGTAGTACAACAAGCAATAAAAAATCAATCTGGCCTTTGCATGAAGGATCAGTGTATAAAAATGATATTTTTACAAACACCTCCCATTTCACAGCTATGCAACTTGGTCCTTTAAAGTTATTTTCAAGTGAATGCTCAGTGAGAATCAGTACTGAAAACAAATCAAAGGGAGGTTGACCTTCAGGAACAGCAGACCCTCCATGTTGTCCATCATTGGCCGGGCCTGGTTCAGAGCGCAGCTGGCGGTGCTGAACAGTGCGTCTGCTGCGACGATGCTGGGGGGGCAGCCCACGTAACGGGCGGCTACTTTGGCAAGATCAGGCCACAAGAACTTCTTCAGGTTCCAATAGT
Organism: Anablepsoides rubrolineatus; assembly: GCA_031762495.1. Classification (NCBI taxonomy): domain Eukaryota; kingdom Metazoa; phylum Chordata; class Actinopteri; order Cyprinodontiformes; family Rivulidae; genus Anablepsoides; species Anablepsoides rubrolineatus. The sequence goes on along the minus strand of JARVGW010000346.1, from coordinate 3,837,501 downwards.
CCATGGGGTCACAGCTTTGATCCAGAATTTCTTCCTCCAGATACTCCAGGACTTCCAGTTCCGAGGACCTCTCCTCGGTCTTTATCTTTTGCCTGAAGTCAGTCACCATGGACCAGAGGTTCTTGTTTGAATCAGGGCTGCTGGATGAAATGGGGTCCTCGCCGTAGCCGTTGGGCAGGAGAGAGTTAACTGAGGTAGTAGAGGACAAGTCCAGCTCCTGGATCAAATCCAGCTTACAGCGCTCGGCTTCTTCCTCTGTGAAAAGGGACGTCTTGTATCTCGGGTCCAGCATGGTCGCCCAGGTGTATTGTGGGTCACGTAGAATTGCAGACAGCCTGGTCACCATTGCTTCCTTTAGAGACCTGAGCATGTTATCTATACCCACAGTCTCGTCAAACAGAAGGTCTATTTTCCTGTTGAGGATGTGAACGAGCGGTATCACTTGTCCCAGAGTGGCAGTGCGGGTGCTCATCTCCCTGCAGGCCACTTCGAAAGGTTTTAGTGCATTGCAGACCGACAGCAAGACCTCCCACTGGTCGCCGCTGATTATTTCCCTGAAATCACACTCCACCGACATTTCATCGATGGCCGTCTTCTGCTCCACCAGCCTCTCCAGCATGACAAAGGAGGTCCTCCATTTGGACGGCACGTCCTGGATCAGTTGGTTCTCGGGGAGCTGGTGGGCCCTCTGGAGCTCAACCAGCCTCTCCTTCGCCTGTGCCGAGCGGTGCACTCGTTCACAGAGCTTTCGTGCAATACTCAAAACGTTCTGAACCATCCTCTGGCTTTTTATGGCTTCACTTACGATAAGATCTATGATGTGTCCAAAACACTGCAGGGTGACATGACCATGTCCATCTAAAGTATGTCTGATAGTGCTGTTATTTGTTACAGTAAACCCCTTCCTCAGTCCTGTTGAGGTGATCCAAGAATCCCAAAGATATTCCAGCTGCTTTGGGATGTCATGCATATCATGGTCTATTTGTGAGACACTTAAGAGAGCAGAACAGTGACAGTCTTGACCTTGAGGTCTGACATTTGATTCATATGTTGCCCAGTGGGCAGTAAGGGTCAAGTATTCCTTTGTCTGGCTACTGACCCAAATACTTGTTGTGAAGTGGACAACACCTGCTTCAGCCTCTTTTAAGTGGGTCAGCAACACACCCTTCACTTTTTCATACATATCCGGTATGGCAGTGCTGGTGAAGTAAGAAGAAGGTGGTAGAGCATACTGAGGCTGGAGGAACTCTAGCAGTCTGGTGAGTCCAGTATTCTCTACCACGGCTGATGGCTGGAGATCCAGTGCGAGCATTTCTGCGATGAGCTTGGTGATTTTTTTGGCAACCGGATGATGTTCATCAAACCTCTCATAGTTCTGCTCTGCTTGATAAACGGCCGTGTCCAAGACTTCTTGTTTAACACGAATTGTAGCAGACGGCCCGTTACCTGAGATCGTGTTTCTACCTTCAAGAAAATGTCCGTGGAACCTCTGCATGTGCCTGTAGAGGCAGCTCGTGCCAAGGTTTGTAGTCTTTTTGCCTCTGCTAATTGTTCGGCTACAGTGCAAACAAACCACCTTTGTTGGGTCAATGGGTGAAATGGAGAAATGATTCCACAGTTTTGATGTCTTTTTACCAAAAACGGGGAGGTTTTGTGGCTTTTTGTCGATGAGGGGGGCGTCAGCTTCTTTGGCTGAAACTGCATTTGTTGTGGGGAGGTTGATGAAGGGATGAGTGAACAACTCTTTGTCTGTGCTTTTTTGGTTCTTCAGAACGTCTGGGTGACGTCTCATAAGGTGCCTCATCAGGCAGCTTGTACCAAAGTCGCCCCGTTTTCCTCGACTAATGACACATGGACAGTAACGGCACAGTGCTTTTAATTGATCAACCGGTGACACGATGAAATGGTGCCACACTTCAGACTTCACCCGTTTCATGATCTTTTTGTTTTGCTGGAAAACTGAATGATCCTGTTTGAAGCTGGGACCCTCGGAGAGGTCACACGGTGAGGAAGTAAGTGGCGTATCATCCCCCTGAGTTTGAAAGGAATAGTTGAGAGAAGAACCATGTGCTGCGAGACGCAACATCTCTTCACATTCTTTCTTAATGTCCATACTATCCTCCATGCTGTGGGGAAGATCATCCGATTCCGTTTCTGGTGATGACAGAAGTGCTGGCTCTTTTTTAATATCCAGTGAATTCTGTAGATGTGTACGGGAAAATGAGGGTGGGTTTGTATAGGGTGGGGGGATGTGATTGCCTTGTCCGTTTTCCTCAATTACAACTTCTCTGTGTGCCCTCCACATGTGACGAATAAGACAGCTCGTCCCGAGATCCTTTCCATTCTTACCCCTGCTGAATTCATTCATGCAGTGGATGCATACTGCTTTGGAATTGTCAAGAGGTGACAAGTAGAAATGTTTCCAAACAGCAGACCTGCGACGGGAACTGGAGCCTTTCGGGGTCCCCGAAGGGGTCGCAGGTACCTCGTCTGACATGTCCTCAATGTTATCACTGGAATGCAGATCGACGAGGGGGTCACAAACAGAGTCCACACCGGCGTATGGTTCTAGATTTGGTTCAACTTTGGGTAACACTTCTTTGGGGGACGGGTCTGAACATTCAGCGGAGGACGTGGACGGTGAAGTGTCCTTTGAGCCGAAAGCAAGAAGGCTGTTTAAGTCTCCGTTTTTTGGTGAGCTGGGGGAGGGTGGTATCAAAGATGAGGCAAAAAAGCTAGGCAGGTTATGTAGGGATGCATCTCCGTCTTGTACGAGCACGGTGGGGTGAGCCCTTCGTACGTGCCTCATCAAACAACTCGTACTGAGGTCTTTTTCATTCTTGCCTCGACTGAACTCCTTCATACAGTATAAACAGATTGCTTTGGTGTTGTCCCGTGGCGATATGCAGAAATGATTCCAAGCGGGAGATTTCTTCCTCGGGTTGGCTTGACTCCTCATGGATGACAAAAGACTCTGAGTGACAGCGTCCATGGCAACGTCGTAAAGAGTGCTTGTGTAGCCACCAAATAAATTACTATAATCGTCAACATCTCTGGGTAAAAAGGGGCCAATGGAGCTACCGAATGCCAACCTTTCATCATATTGCGTTTCATCTTCCATCCCGTTTGCATCATCAATGTCATCTCTGACGTGCTCACTTGATCCGCTGCCATTTTCAAACTTGTCACTCTCAGTGTGTTCCTCACTGTCTGTGTCGGGAGAATCTGAATCAGTGTCACACGTGTCCAGCGGTTTGTCTACCTGAGAAGTTAAATGGAAACAAGAGGGGAGGGAGTCTTTATCCAGTGTCGAGGAGCAAGCAGGAAGCATGGCGTCTGCAACGTCATGAGGGTTGATGCTGTACGATTTGAACACGTAACCATCCTGCCCCTCGATCCTCAAGCAGCTCCCCTTTGCCTCTTTTTTCTTACTTTCTGTGAAGTCATTAGATCCACAGAACAAATCCTCGCTCATGTCAGGAACGTCTTCGTCCCCATCCATAGCAGCAGCTTCTGCGAAGTAGGTGTCCATGATGAGTTGTATTTGCTGGTTTTAGCAGCTCTCAAGCAGGCGATGTGACGTGTGTATGTTGGTGTCGGAGCCACAGAGCGCCTGCGTGTCCTTCTCCATTTATTACAGGAAGTAGTTCCACTTCTTGACACACAACCTGCAGAGACATAAAGAAGAAATTAGATTAGATCTTTGTGTAAATCAAAAGAAATAAAGAAAAGAAAAACAAACAAACATCAAACTAAAGCAGGAAATAAGGTTGTCCCGCTGGGTCAAATCAGGCCTCATGCATTTTACTTTCATTTTAATTTACTTAAACGGCAGCAATTAAGCAGCTAAATTAGGGCATGGCACATGCTGTTAGGTCGACTTTCACTTTATTTAGTGTGAGTGCAGAAAATTAAATTTTTTGTTTTTAAAACCTTTGCTATTAAAAAAAGGAAAAAAAGCTATTTGAATCTCTAAGGGGACTGGAGCTGCCTCAACTTTGTTTTAGTTACAGGTACAGGTTTAACCAGGTCTACTGGTCCTCTGGAAGGTTCCCTTGTGATCTTTTGTCAGAACTGGGCCAACAAACGGTGTCATAGCTCTCACATGCAGGTAGCTAAAATATTTCTCCTGTAGAACTATTGCACAATTGTGACATCGATCCTGAGCACTCTGTGGTCTTCAGACCTTTATCTATATAAATGAATAATCACGAGCAGTAATATTAATGGTAGCAAAATTATCATGAACAAGAAACTGATTTACAGCTGTATTTTAATATTTTAAACATATTTGTGCCTTTTTGTTAGCATCTTTAAATTTGTCATCACAATGCCTCATTGAATAAAAATTCGTGTTTACAATAAAGGTTTAGCACTCCTTGAGGGAATGCATATCACCTACCTCCTTCTGTATTAGAATATTAAATTGAAATCACTTAAGTATGTATTGAGGATGACTCAGCTATAGCTTCATATATATTCTTTATTTCAAGACAAAAAAGTAGTTCATATCATATAAATAGAAAAGAAAAGTAAAAAATAGTAAAAAAGCAGATAACAAAAAAAAAATCACATAAAAGACTCAGATAAACAGTTATTCCAATACTTACAGAAACCAGAAGTATATCTAAAATCACTGTATGTTGCAGTTGTCAGCACTTTTATTATAAAATTGTTTGATGCATCCAGACAACACTTAAAGTTATACATTAATTTTCTCAATAGAGCATGAAAAGTTGGAATGACAAACATTTGACTAGCAGATGTCCATTGTGGACGTCTGAGAAAGATTCTAAAAGCATCTTGATAAGCTACCTGCAGTTTCTTCATTATAGTTTTACTGTAGTTGCACCACAGGTGAGCTGTAAAAAAAGAGGTGCAATAGATGGGGTTGATTTAAAAGTTTATTTAATCGTAGGAGCTAGGATTAGTTTGAGTTTCATCAGACACAAGTGAAAAACATTGGCTTTTCACTTTAAACGAACAAAACCTTACTGGCAATTGACATAGGAAAAACTACTATCTTTTATAATCCAAGCTACCCACCCAGGAGAAATAACAAAAATAAACGTGAGAATTTAGCATTTATATCTAGCTGATCAGTTCTTTGTGTATTAAATGTTTACAAAATAAGTACACAGTGGATTGAGCTTCATACAAGGCATTATTTTTTAAATTCTAGTTGTAAACATTTGGCCAACCTAAGTCTATACATGTTTATACAGCAGAAAGGTAGTTTTCCCCCTGAGTACAGGGTCGAATAGTTTTCCGGGTTCGGCAGGAAGATGCTAGAGGACAGCAGAAAATAGCCAACACTGACTGACTGACAGCCTGTATGTAAAGTCTATAAAACAGTAAATAATAACGTGATCACTGGATGTTTCACTTAACCTGAATGGAAAAAAACACTGTCACAAATAAAATACAAACCTAATATATCATAACGTCTCACGTGTACAAAAATATAAAATACATCAGGTAGTAAAGGCTACATCATCAGTAAACACGACGTTGTCAGTGCAGCTAGCTGTTAGCCGTAGAGCTAAATAAACACAAAACCAGCAGACAGGTAAAACTCTGCTGTCACGTGAGCTTTAGCACAAATACTCGCAGCAATGACACCTTCAATTTGTAATAATAACTATAATAATATGGACTGACCCGTGGGTTCGGCTAATATCGGACAGCACCACGGATGCTAGGTGGTTGGCTACCAGCTAGGCCACATACAGGACACACAAGCTAACCTGGCGAGGCAGCAGAACCCGGCCGAGGCAGCACACGAACCACACGAGATCCGAATCCGACGAGCGGCACTCGGCACGACGTCCCGCCCGCAATACGCTCTTTTCTGACGTCCAGAACGGCTCGGTGTACTTACTGTGAAGTGTGACGGCAGGATCACGGGGTTTCGGTTCCTAAACGGTTAAATATGACACATTTGATTGATCCGGAGGGGGGGTTCACTTTGTTGCTTTTGTCTCCTGGTTCGCTCGCAGTTCGGCCGAAGAAGCAGCTCCACACAGCGTCGGACGGAAGAAACACGTCTAGTGATGTCACCAGACGATTAGTGGCAAAAAGCTCCAAATATTCACACAAGGTATGATTAACTAATTGTATTTAAAACACTAACTACTATATATGTTTTAGGTTATAAATAAAGGAGATGAAAATTAGTTTATTTTAGTTCTTATTTATTCAAATATATAGCTTTCATTCTGTAAAATATCCTATTTTATTGCAATTTTGGTCAAACCCTATGCATGTTTATGGGATAATGTGAGATCTTCTCTACATCTGTAATAATGACAGGGATGTAGCAGTTTTTGTTTGCTAAGCTGGCCATCTTGAAAGGTATTTACACCACAAAGTAATCAATACCCAGTACTTAATTTCAGAGTTTTGTTTAAATTTGTGTACTGCTTCATGAGATATATCAAGAAAAGTACAGAAAAACAAATACAAACACTTGCAAAAACATTATTGCATTATCTACAAGATTATTTTCTTCTTGTCTTAATGAATGAATAAAATAGCACATCTGGAGCAAAACAAATAATTATATCACTGTCAATTTTAGATTATGAGCTAAAATTAGTCTCATCTGCACATTTTCTGAGTGCTAACACACTGTGCAAGTACTTCATTTATAGTTAGAATAAACTCTGTCAGATAAATATCTAAAAAAAAAAAAAAAAAAAAAACAGGTGAAACTCAAAAAGTAATGATTGAATGAACTACAACTTAATAAGCTTTGGAGTCAACCCAATTTAAGATGGTGTTGACACTAGAAAACACAAAAATGGCTATAACTCAGCTAATTTTACAAATGTAGTTAAAATTAGGTGGTAGTCGCTGAGAGTTGTTACCAATATACTTTGAGCTTCAACAGGTGAAATCTGTTCCTATAAGAAATGCTGGGCCTTTGTTTTTGTATGCTTTTGTCCAGATTGTAACAATTGTGACATTACATTAAAGTAATCAAATAAGAGACGTGATACTGCTTTACTCTTGATTTTTTTTTTTAATGACACTTGTCTGCAGGTTTGAAATGTGACTGATTTGGCAGCGGTGGCATCTTGGCTTCAGTGACCGACCCCAGGGCTTTTGTTTGGACCTTTGCCCGCCCTGCACGGACCGACAAACGGCAATGGTCGTGTGGCAGATGGGGGGTTCTCTCTTTTGTGTGAAAACCCCACGACTAAAAAAAAAACATGACCTCCAGCGTCACACGCACGGGTGGGAGTTGTCTGCTGCTGGTTAAAACGCATTGTTGTGGGCGGATGATTCGTCCGTACTCCTGCCTGCCTGCTGCTGCTGCTAAAACCTGCCTCTGATCGACGACTGTAGCCTTTGAATGGCCCACGAAGCAAATAACGGCGCATATATTTTGCAGATTTTAACATCGGGACTTTTCGGGCACCGAGCAGGCCTCTTTCTGTTTCATTATTTGCAGAAAAGACCCAAGACTCGCTCGTTGGATGATACTGTTGTGCACGGAATCCGAGCCCTTTTCGCAGGCCGTTGCTTTGTAAGGTAAAACTGTTTAATACATCCGCGGTTTGTGCATTGGCCTTTTTTGTGTTTTTTAGCTTTTCTTTATTTATTCGCGTAGACGATAAGTCACGCAATTAATGCGGGATATGTTTAATACGAAACGCAGTTGCAAACCAAGGAGCTTTTGTTATGTTTGACGCCGTTCGCTCCGTTTAGCTTATCTTGCTAGCTAGCGAGCTAGCTAGCTAACGGTATTGTTAGCATATTGGTCACTCGGAATGCGAGTGAAAGGCGTCTTTCGGCCAAATTGGGAAGTTTTTACCGTACCCCGTGTTCATCATCCGAAAACTCCACGTCTGGTCGCCTCCCACTCACTGCTTTAAATGTCTCATGTCGCTGGCTAATTTTCTACCCTGCAAGTTGCGAATTAAGCTACTTTCTGTACTTTGAGTTACTAACACCGATTCTCTATTTTGCTTGCAATCATCCAGACTGTCTGTCTAAATGAAGTTATTATGTAAAGCCTAGAAAAAATAGCTTCAAACACGTTTTGGTTCAGAAAATATCTAAGTTAGCATAGCTCTTTTTTTTCCCAGTGTGTAACGGTATCCTAGCAACCAGAGGTAATTGATGTTATTAGTTAGAAATGCATAACTAGCTGCCTTGCATGCTAAATGCTAAATACTATAGTAGTTGCTGTCTCTTAAATTAAAATACCATTTAGGCTTTTACTTGGAAAAGTAAAGAATATACATATATTTTTATTTCAAGCCTTGTTAAAGCTGTGAACTTTTGGACATACATTAGGGATGTAGATACATTTTTTTATTTTACACCAGTATTAATTCTGACAGCGGATTAAAAACTGTACAAAATAACAGCAAAATCATGTGATTATCTGAAGTATGAGGGGAGTTATTGATGTTTGTTTAGGTGAAATCCGCTCATGTTTTCTTGCTGCAGTTCACAGCAGAATCAATGGGGCCTTTGTGACCATTTCACCTTGTTGTTATCTATTTTTGCTCATAATTTTCTTAGTGTTCAAGATATCGCCATGAAGTTTTAGGCAAAGACTCACATTCTGGTTTTTGTAGGAAGCATCTTGTATCCTGAAAACTAATAAAACTTAATAAAAGCCAATTCAAATTTAGCAGAAAAAGTATAAAATATTACAAAGCAAACTGCTGCATCAAATCAACTCGATGTGTCTTAGAAGGAAATTATAACAATTTAAAAACCATGTGGATATTTGTAAACAAAGCTCCTCAACCAATGACAATGTGTTAAATGTGTCAGGTGACGAAGACGAGCTTGAACACACTTTGCTAACAAGCACTATTCCTGATTAAAAAAAAAACATTCTTCGACGTTTCAAATCATTATCAAATTTGGAACAAGGGCAGATAAAATAATGTTCTTAATAATGGTCACTAGAAAAACTCAGGTGATTCACTTTTTTTAAAACTGTCTCTTCAAAACCCATCAACAAAAATTAAAAACTTGAAGACGAGGCTTGAAAACGTCAGCACGCTTTGTTGAAATCTGCAGAAATGACGAAGCAGGAGGTAATAACAAGCAAATGCACAGAGCAGCTTTGCACAATCTGATTGCAGCAGTTTGGGAAGAAAATGGAAGCAGCTGCTGATGAGATGTCAACATCCCTACATACATGCTCACTTTTTGTTTCGTGTTGCACTTTAGCAGAAAATGCGAATGTTTCCAGTTTGAATGCAGTTATTTACCTTTTTACACATAAGCAAATGCATGCGTGCTTGTACTCTTAATGTTTTTTTTATATTGTAGTTTTCATTTTTAGGTAATAAATCATCAAAAAGAGGCAAACTCATGCTTTAACCTTCCCTGTTGATGTGTTGTACAATATGATACATATAGTTTCTTACTTGACACTCTTTCTGCTCTTTTTCTTTTTCTTCCCAGCAACACGGAGTGCCAAGATGAAGAAGAAAGCTCGGCAGCACCGGGTCGCTGTGCCTCAGAGGTCGCCCTCTCCCATCAAGCCTTCCCCCAACAAGCAGATCCTGACGTACGCCCAGGCACAGCGGATGGTGGAGTTCGAGCTGGACGGCCACATCCACCGGTTCAGCATCTACGACAAGCTGGACGTCGTCTCGGACGCCGACCCGTTGGTTCGGGAGATGATGGAGAGCAAAAGCAACAAGGAGAACGCCGAGAAGCCTCAGCAGCAGGTGCGGCAGAGGTCGGCCAGGTTAAAAAACAACCAGGAGAAGAGGAACGCAGCGCTGGGCATCAGCAGTCACGGACAAGGAGGTGGGCATCATGCCAGCACCCATGTTGTCCCAAAGCTTCCAGAGCCTAAATTTCGCAATGTTGAATATAACCTGCCAGCAGTTCCAAAGCGCCCAGCTGCCTTTTTTAAATTCCTTGAGAAGACTGAGGAGGAGCTCGATGAGGAGACGGAATACGACATGGATGAGGAAGACTACGCCTGGTTGGATTTAGTTAACGACAGACGTAGAAGTGAGGGCATGAGTCAAGTGTCTCACAACGTCTTTGAGTTCCTCGTTGACCGCTTCGAAAAGGAGTTACACCTGGAGAGTCTGGATCAGGCGAGTGAAAACCAGGCTCCCATCGACGAGGACGCCGTCTGCTGCATCTGTACGGGCGGAGATTGTCACAGGAGCAACACAATCCTGTTCTGTGACGTCTGCAGCGTCGCTGTGCATCAGGAATGTTACGGCGTGCCCTACGCCCCGGAGGGCCAGTGGCTCTGCAGACACTGCCTCCAGTCGCCAACCCAGCCGGCGGACTGCGTCCTCTGCCCTAACAAGGGCGGAGCTGTGAAAAAGACGGACGACGACCGGTGGGGCCACGTGGTGTGCGCCCTCTGGGTCCCGGAGGTGGGCTTCTCCAACACCACCTTCATCGAGCCCATCGACGGCGTCAGCCAGATCCCTCCAGCCCGCTGGAAGCTCACCTGCTATATCTGCAAGGAGAAGGGTGTCGGGGCGTGCATCCAGTGCCACAAAGCCAACTGCTACACCGCCTTTCACGTCAGCTGTGCCCAAAAGGCCGGCCTCTTCATGAAGATGGAGCCAATCAACGAGGTGACGGACATGGGGGAGCCCACCCTCTCTGTTAAAAAGACAGCCTACTGTGGAGCTCACACGCCCAACGGGTGCGTGCGGAGACCGTTTCCCATCTATGACGAGCCCAAACCAAAAAACGGACTTTGTAAGAGGGTGGATAAAGAAGGCGGGGAGGATAAAAGACAGTCAAAAGGGAAACTGAAAAAGAAAAGTAAAAACAAAAAACCTGAACCAGAGGATGAAAGTGAAGCTGCGGTTCCTGCTGCTGTTCCTAGTTTTCCTGCTCACAGGTACAAATACCTTCTGCGTCATAATTGTGACGGTTGAGATCTTTTAAGCACCTCACTGTTTGATTTGACTACAATTCAGCTGCAGCATAATTATAAACACTTCATTGTGACGTTCTGAAGAGCTGGTTAGCTCTTTATCCAAAACACAAATTTACAAATTGAACAGCTTCTTCTACATAAATAGCTTTAATCTTTGATTAAAAAGTTCAGAGTAGCGTATGTTGAAATTCCTATAGTGTTAATAACTGTGTGCACACTTCCTGCTAGCATAGATGCTAACTTAATCTTGGAAAAATCTATAGAAAAGCTAACACGATCAGCATCATGTTTATCAACATTAGCAATGTTTTCTTTCTGTTGCTGTCGATTGTAGTCTGGTGAAATTCTTCTTTTTCCAACACTTCTCTCTCCTCTAGGTTACAAACCATTTTGAATCAGGTTTCCATACAGAAGAAGAAAGCGTTCGTGGAGCTGGTCCTCAATTACTGGACGTTGAAAAGGCAGTCGAGGAATGGCGTGCCTCTCATCAGACGCCTCCAGACAAGCCTGCAGGCGCAGAAGAACACACAGCCTGTATGTCCATCTGTCAGCCGTCCATCTTTACGGGCTTATCAGATTTAAAAATATCGCATAAATATCTGTATGGTCCTCAGTTTGCACAAGTTTAGGCTGTTTATACTGTTTGTCGTTGTATGATGCTGTTTAGTAAAATCAGTGACGAAAAACATTCTTTTCCTTTTTAAATGTTCTCCTCAGAGGCAGAAAGAGGAGGAAAGCAGAAGTTTAAAGGAGCAGCTGAAGGAGTGGCACCGCCTCCGACACGACCTGGAGCGAGCTCGACTTCTGCTGGAACTAATTCGCAAGCGAGAGAAGCTAAAGAGGGAAGAGGTAGGTGAAGCAGCAGGACATCCACGACTGTTTTACAACCCTCGTGAGAAATTCACAATTACGGTTTTGATTTTCTTTGATGCTGCTGTAGATTAAACTGCAGGAGACCCTCATGGAGATGCGGTTGACTCCATTTAGTATTTTGCTCCGAGTTCTCCTGGACCAGCTTCAGGCCAAAGACCAGGCCAGGATCTTCACCCAGCCGGTCGACGTGAACGAGGTGACAGCAGACGCCTTGGTTTTTATTTTAGCTTATATTACTTTATCCCTCTATGCCATCAGTTCTTTTGACTTGCTCTGCAGAAAATGCGATTTTACAGATTTGGATTCTCATGGGAACGATTTTTTTCTTGTTTAAATAACTGATATTCATTGTGAAAGTATTATTTCAAGTTGAAAGCTTCATTTTTTCTGTTCATTGCATTTTAAAGAGACATGTTTGAGTGTTGTATATCTTGTGCCTCAGTTTTGTCCCATCAGTCTGTAACAGTTTGAACGCTTCACACGCATTACATTCTATTTTAACAATTCATATATCAAAATGTTCAGCTCCTTCAGGACATTCTGTCTATGACTTTGGTGTTTCAGCTATATACAACCCCTGGCAAAAAGTCTGGAATCAGCAGTCTTGGATGAGCACTCTTTGAGACATTTCATTCTGTAAAACAAACTCAGATCAAAAACACGATACAATAATAAGGTCATTCCAAAGTGCAACTTGTTTGCTTTCAGTGTTTTTTTGCTAAGTTTTTACCTTTTAGCT
>JARVGW010000346.1:3667767-3690636 GCA_031762495.1 Anablepsoides rubrolineatus | reverse complement strand
ATAGTTTAAATAACATTTATCAACATATTTACCTGTTGACCACCTATTATAATAAAACAGAAGGGACTGGTTCTAAAAATGTTTTTAAACCCTGCAGGCCTTTGCCATGTTTCCAAGAGTTACTGGCACACTGTTTCTGTATTTAAAGGTCATATTGTTTACATGATTTTAGTCCCTCAAAATGGAGGCAGCATAATGATCCCTGCATGACCACAATTACCCACAATGCTTTGCTGTGTCCAACTTCAGAGGCTGGGTCCTCTGGAGGACCCCGGTCTACCCGGTCTAGGTGGGCCAGGTCCTTAGTCGACCATAAAGACCAGAAATGCCTTTTCTCCTTAAAACCTGAAGTAAAAGGATTTTTTAATTAGTCACATCTCTCAGTATAAATAATATAGACTCATAAAAACTGAGTGACTTCCAGCAGCTTCTGCCACGTCCTGTTAAAAACCTGTTTATTTAAGGCTTATTTTCTAGTCTGTGTTTCTGTCTGCTTTGTGAAAAATGCCATCAAAGTTGTGTTTTTTTGAAATTTTGTTGAGTTGCTACTTCCTGCTTCAAAGATTTGTTCAGAACTTATTTAGGCTAATTATTAATCCCCACATTTATCACAATATGATATATCTATGTTTGGATGACAATACCATATTTCTTTATCACTAAGTTTGTCACCTAAATGATTTCAATTCACAAATTTGCAATCGATATAATGCAATATCACATTCCCATATAACACAATGATTGTTAAATAGGCACATCAAGTATATGATGGCGATATGGATCTATTTTTTTTATTTTGCTTCAATGTAATTGAATCTATCTCATCTTATGGCTGTTCTTGTGCTGGTTTCTGATTGATGGGATCTTGTGTTTGTTTGACTTTACAAACATTCATGTTTTCTATTATTTGAGTAAAAAAATGTTAGAAAGGCTGTGAGTTTCTTGGATGTGGGTCCGCAAGCAGAAAGCAGGCACCTGCAAAATACCAAAGTAAGACCACGGCCTGTTGTTTTTAGACATATTGACTGGTTCAGAGATCCAGCAGCTCCTGCAAACGTAAGTTATGCTGTGTGGAGACTTGAATCTGCAGCCAGCACAGGCGTTGTGTTTTCAGGCTGGATTTGAGCGGGACTGCCTGTGGACGGTCCATAAATTTCACAACAGGCCTGCACTTACATCAAGTAAAGAGAGCACAGTAATGTCTGGTTGGGCTGATCTCCTCTCCGGTAGCTGATAAGCTGCCATGCAGTACTGATGGAACATGTGAGAACTGTTTTTTATTCTCTGTTTGTCAAATTGATTTGTTAAGGAATCTGAAGCCCGAGCCGAGGATTTGTTTTTGTTTTTTGTTTTTTCTGACCGTAGAACCATACAGCTGCTGCTGGTGTTTTCCTGCTGCAGGTTTCTTTGTAGCAAGATGCTATTCACTGTCAATCACACAGTGAACACAAATTGATTTAAAAGCACCTAAATTTTCATACATGAACACGTTCTGAAGGCTTGTAGACAAAACCTTGACAGAGCTGCTACATAATAGACCAGTTTCTGCCTACTTTTTGTCTCTGAGCTCACTTAAATTGATCTGACTGAAATAAACCCAGAGAAATATATTCATCCAGTCAGAATTTCTACACAAACTCCCCCCCTGGGGCTGAGGGTTTTGTTTGGTCTGTTCTGCACAGGAGGTAAAAGCAAAACATGCTTTTCAAAAGGTAGTTTTGTAATTCATATTTATTGTCTCATCAGATTACGGTTTGTTATTCCACGCTGACGCATCTTGCTTTACTCTGCCGTTTTTACAAAAAGAGAAAAGTGCACTGGCTGCGCGTCAAAGGATTTCTCTTTTCTAACAAGGAAGTTGACAGAAATGTTGCCTTCTTTCACCTTCCTGCTTTATGTGCTTTTCTGTGGGAATTCACAAATAAAGGACAAAAAAAACCACAACATTAGGCAAATGTTTATAATTCATCCTTGCAAAGAAAAACATCTGCTCTTTCATTATCATCCATCTGCCTTTGCTGTTTCTCCAAGCTCCTTCTCCGGACTTTTCCCCTTAATCTGCAGCATGTAATAACAGTCATCTGCCACGCCAATGAGCCATGCAGGAAAACTGCCGGTCTTCATATTTATCTGCAATGATCTCAAAGCCGTCACGGCGTCCGTGATATTGGGAAGCGATGCTTTATGTGGTGAGACTGTGGAGGAGGAACAGCAGAACGAGTGGGAGGACACTCCCAAGGATGTCATTTGGAAAACCCCTCACCTTCACGACACAAAGGCACTGAGGCGTGCGGGGTGGGCGGCTGCTGTTGACGAGGTGTGATAAATAAGGGTTAGACACTGGATATTGATGTTAATCTCTTTCTGCTGCTCAGCTTTTTAAAGGCATAAAGAGCCTGCGAACATGTCAGATTGCCCCCCCCCCCCAGAAAAGGCCTCAAGCCGTTTCCATCATTCTGTGTTCACCGTCGCTCTTCTCGGTTTTACTTGGTGCCGTGGAGCCGCCAGCCTCTCCGCCTGACAGCTGATGTCATAAAGCCATGAAACCCACGGGAGGAGAGGAGATGTCTTATAAAATATGATGCTCCAGTTAGCCACCGAGCCCCTCTCACATCCCGCTGCTCTCCTTCAGACGCACCACTGAGCTGTTACCAATGCATCCAGAATACTGCTGAGCGATCCTGCTTACATTTACCACCACGCTTTTGTTCCAGCGCTGCAGCAGAAATGAGCAATCAGCACGTGTGCGTCTGTTTAGACTTTCCTGAAGTTCTCGTCGTCGTAATAACACGAGGAGGTGCTCCAATAGAACAAAGCTATTGATGAGAACGATTGATTTAAGCCTGATATTCAACAGCCCTTGATGATCTTTAAGCTTTATGCACACAGTCAACTCACATCTCAGCTGAGAGTCCAGCACAAATATTTACTCTGCTAATAAAAGTCCTTGTTGTTATAAATCAGAGGTCTGCTGATGGAGGAACATAGTGATTCTCTCACAAAGACTTTTATTAGTCAGCTGTAGAAGGCTCAGGTGTGTAAATCTACCTGAAGGCAGAGTGTGCCAGTCTAATCCGCTCAGATTCAGCCATCAGTACTTAGCGCTAGTGTTTACTCACAATGATAACGTTTGAGCTAGCATCATATACTCGAGCTCCTCGGGAGTGGAGGAGCAAAGTGGTTGACAGTGTCGGGAAATGAAATATTGTGATATTTCAGTGTATCGATATTTTCTTACACCCCTAGTATGCAGAGTTAAATCAACTTGTCTGTACAAATTATTTAGTAAAATCTAAAATACAACTTAAAGTTCAGATATAAGGTAGGGTTGCCAACTGTCCTGTATCATATGAAATACAGCCCCTGCTGTATATTAATTTAGATAAATGAGTTGTTTCTATGTTTAAGACACAGCAGTCTTATAACTCAGTTTTACAGATTTTGGCCTTTATCACCAAACATAACTTCATAAAAGCAAAATTAGAAAAGTTTATCAGTTTTTGCATTTCACACTGTCTAAATATACTTTTAAAGATATGCTTGAGATGAAGAGATGGCTGAACTCTGTGGAGGAGGAGATGGGGATAAAAAAGTTGATTTTATTTTCCATAACATGAAGCTGTAAGAAGTCATGGAACTAGCAGGTTAAACAATTAGCATGTTTTTTCTCTGCAAATACACACCTACCTGTACGTGAAAATTCAACTGTTGGTTTCCATTACAGGGAATGAAACCAGAACTGCTGCTTCGGTGTGCATGGAAACAAAAAGATGTGATTTAGACCAAAGGGCCAAAATAAGGTGTTATGAAAGGAGTAATATTTGAAAAACGGGTGCTAATGCAGCTTTCTAAGAAGAGACAGTGTTGTACAGTAGAGGGGAGTTGCTGCTGCCAAAAGCACCGAGGGCTAAACGACGACGAGCTCCTGCCATCTGGGCAGCTGGAGGCTGGAAACAACTCCTGCTCTATCAAAACCTCTCACCTCACGTTTTTATTTTTACCTTATGGTTTTTTTTCTTCTAGTCTTGGCTCTTTATCATTTTCCTGGTCCCATTTCTGGGACCCGAATAAGTCATATTTAGACTCTCACCCCCTTTTTTACCCCCCTCCCTAAAGGATTTATCACTCTTAATCATCTTAACCATCTTGTTTCATACTCGACTTGTATCTAACATATTTAATCTAGGATTCAGCAGGGCTATTAGTTACACTCAACATGCAGGAGCTAATTGATTTAAGGAAGCAGGATTTGCTTGTTGGTGCTGATGAGTTGAACTAAAGCTAATACAGAGAGGGACGGATATCAGTGGAATAAATTCTCCAGCAGGGAGTTTTGTGATTCTTGGGTTTAAACTTTTGTTTGGAGCTCAGAAAGAAGCTGCAAACGGCACAAAAATAATAAGAATTCTGAATGATTTTTTTTATTGGTGGTTGTGTTTTTAATCTGTCTCAGGAGAATACTTTTCATTTCCCTGATTTCCATGGCGGAGCTGTGTTTAGGATAAACATTTTTGTTCAGTTGAATAACAGAACAGTGAAACAGATGTCTGTTTAAATGTCATGTTTGTCGCCGAGGCTGCGCTGACATTTCAGTCTCAGAGTTTCACCTCTCGGAGTTTGTGCTCCGTGAGTCATTCCCAGAATCGGACTGAGTCAGAGCAGTTGTTGTGAATAAATATGATCTAATTGATAGCTGACCTCTCACATTAACGAGCAAATGGGACCAAAACCGACACACGGCATGCCAGTCAGACTTTATTGTGTTTGTGTATTCGACTCGTTGCGTCCGTATTTGCTGATTCTCTTCCCTCCGTAAGCTGGTGTGTGTGACTCCTGCTCTATATGCAGTTATAGGGCAGCTGGTGGCCACGGGTATCGATAATGGCACTGCGGACGCTCGGCTTCTTGTCTTATTAATCACACCAGCCTGAGCAGTGACCTTTCTCCAAGCCCACTGCTTTGGGCCGAGTCATATCCCCCTGCCTCTTCCTCCCCCTGGGAGTAGCAGGCTAACATCACTCACCCCGTGTCCGCTAATGTCAGCCCCGAGCCTGGCCGCAGCGCCTCACCGGTCCTGCCTGGTGCCCCGGACACAGCTCCGGATGACAGAGACATTGATCACTCAGGAAGCTCGGGCTGTGTGTGTGTGTGTGTGTGTGTGTAAATGTGTTGATACAACACCAATTGAAACTGGTGAGCCTAATTAGGCTTCACATCTGGGCCTAATGAGCAAATCAAGACCCATCATTGATCAAGAATCAACTGGCCTTGAGCAGTTCTCTGTACAGTGAATGGCTGTGAAACATATGCTCCACACAAATATTTATTTACGTAGAAGATTTAGAATATATTTACATAATCACTATTAACTATAACACACTGAAAAATAGGTGCAAGTAATAAAAAAATGTTTCCATTTGATTTATATGTATTTTTAGCCTTAAAGGATGACTTTGCTTTGGAATGATTTGATTTAAAAAAAAGAAAAAAAATTATATTTTATTTTGACCGCTGCGTTAAGATAAAAAATACTGCATTTTTAAAAATCATATTGCACTGTTGTTCTAAATTATGCATTTTACATATTTAAAGTTTGATTTCAATTAAAATAAACCTAATTTATACTAATTTATACTATCAGTGTGAAACATTTTTCTTTAACAGAAGCCCAGAGCTTTTGTCAGGAGTCAACAAGGTAAATATGATTATAGGCTAAAATTAACTTGTATCCATGAGCTGTGACCTGGTTCCAGACAGAGAGACCATCTTATCTGCCTGAACTCAAACCCACAGCTTTAGTCTGACTAAAAAGATTTTTTCTTTTTAAATTAGGCCTGACGCAATAACTAAGTTAATCAATCAATCAAATAAATAAATAAATAAATAAATAATGAGGTCTATAAATTAAAATAAGGTCTATAAAGGGTCTATAAATTAAAATAAGGTCTAAGGGCCTATAAATTAAAATGAGGTTTATAGTTTTCATTTGGTGGGAATCATTAAATTAGTCTCCAAACAGTATTATCGTTTATTGTGATCATTTCTGAGACAATTTATCGTCCTGCTGAATTACTCTAGTCCTTATCAGATCCATCACTAAGTTCAATTTTCACAATGAATGTTAGTTTTTTTGAGAATGGCTCTTCATGGGTAATTTTATTTGCTATCTTTTAATATACAGTGTTCCTCTAATAGTTGGGTAACACAAATCTAAAATGGTTACTTTGTGTGCTTTTATGAAAAAAAATATGATTCTGGATGTTTTTGGTAAATTTTAAATCATTAAAATAAAATAGAAGGGATGAAAAATTATCAAAGCTCATCAGACTTTACTAATTAAGTTATTTAAACTTCTTTATATTCACTTGTGTTAACTTTATTGGTATGTGTTTTGGTGCACTTTAGATGCCAAACTGGAGTCCAGGTAAACAAAACAATCTTCCTTCCAAATAAAACTCACTCATTTTAATTGTTTCATAAATAATTTTCAAATCTAAACCTTGCAAACTTCATCAATTTTCACCACCAAATAATGTCAACACACCACAACTTCTCTGACGTTTTTATTTTTTTATTTTTTGGGGCATTATTGGCTTTTTTCCCAAAGTGGAACCTTGAGTGTCGCTGTTGGTTCAATATGTTTTTGTAAGTCAGCTTGTTGGCAGCTGCACCAGGCGACGGGAGACGGAGGCCTGAGGGACTCCTGCAGGACGGAGGAACATCCTGGATGGCTGATGCAGCACCTGTTGTTGTTAGGATGTAAAAAGCATATGCACGAACACGCACTGCAGCGGCATGGGGGATGCAGACTGTGGGATCTAATATCTGGATGCTCAGGGCTCCTATTAAACTCAGCACGAGGAAGTTATTTCTTGGCACCAACTGGGTCCTCTGCCATGTAGAGCTTTCTGTAAGTGCTGACTGCTGGCACTTATTGTTCAGCTTTTCTTATTCAAATAGAAGAAATGGGACAGATTGTGTGTTGACTGTTTTTATTAACCACTGGTCTCACATTTAAAGCAGTGGGAGGGTGATGAAAAAGCAGATGTTCTTGTTATCAGACAGAAAATAAAAACGGCTAACTTTGTCTATTATTAAATATAAAGTGAATGATATCTGATTGACAGTATAGCCTGGGCTCATTAGTAATCACATGAGTTTGACTCATTTACTAAATGCCAGTTGGTTTTTGGGTCACTTCTGTGATATAGAAGTCAAAATAATCATAAGAAATCAGCCTGTCACGATAGGCAATAAATCAATTTTTCTCATGATAAATAGAATGAGTGTTTCAGTTGCCTGCTTATTTATTTTCTTCACGCCTCCATCTTTTCTTCTTAGTGTAGAGAGGAGTGAACTCTGGTGTCAGCTATTTGCCAGGCTCATGGTCTCTAACCTCTTTTTAAACTACCCATGGATGACACGTTTTTTTTTTTTAAAAAATAGTTGATCTAGTTGATATTTGTGTGAACCACTTTACCAATGATAGCTTTCTGAACAAAAGGAAATTTAACAGTGGACCAACAGTGGACCAATTTAACAGTGGACCAAATTTACACTGTAAAAAAATTATTAAGAACTCAGCGAACCAAAAGTTCAGCATGTTGCTCTGAGGGTGTCCCTGATGTGTTGCGAGCTGAAAGGTGTCAGAAAACCTGGCTAAATGCCTGTTCATGAGGCTCTCATGCTACAGAGGGGAGTCTCCTTGGCATCCAAAAATCCATTTCCTCAAAGGCATTTTTTTTATCTGAAAAAGAACTGGAATGAGAAGCTGTTAGTATTATGAGTTCAGCAGTTTCACCAGTGGTTTGCTAGTTGTTGCTGCTGATAGCCTGCAGGAATTGGGGTGGGGGTGGGGGAGGTGTGCTGTGTGATGAGGACAGCTTGGAGACACAACCCAGAGGAGGAGCTGATCCTTTTTTCCCCCACTTCAGTAGAAAAAAGAACTTAATATACATTTAATTTCTTCATCAGTGATTTTTTTTAATAGAGGAAAGAAAAAATGAAGTATGATTAGAAAGATTAAAAGAGAATAGAACATATATCAAATATACAAAGGCTATACACCCAACATCTGTCCGCTCAGCTGAAAGTAAATAAAGTAAATAAATAGCAACCAATTACATATCCATATAATAATAAATGAAATTTAATTTCTTTGTAAAGCATGCATATATATATATATATATACCCATACATACATATAGATGTATACAAACATACATGTATACACCCAGACATATATACACACTCAGTGACCAGGAGGAGGAGGAGGAGCTGATCCTAAAAGGTGGTTTTAGGCCCAACCGGTCATTTTTGCCTGGCTGCCTCAGGACTCTACAGAATGAGTCAAAGTAAGACTCTGGGCATGTTTTTGATGAGAGGATAACATTATATAAAGCTCAAAATTTGATTTTACATGACATTGCCCCTTTAATTATTGAATTAACATTTTGTTTTTGTATTTTTTGAGTGAAATATTTTTAAAAAAAATTTTTTTATGTAAATTTCATTAACTTTTGTAAGCTTCAAAAGCGGGGTTTATCATTATATTAGTTTAAAACAGCCTCTGAATGATATCATTTATTGCGATGATTTCTTTGCAAAATTAATTGGACTGGCCTAGTCCTTATTAGATCGATCACTAAGTTTAATTTTCACAATAAGGGTTGGTCAGACTGGCCTATTTAGAAAGTCCTCCTATCACTTGTAGCTGTTAGTGAGCTCCTCAAATTAAACCCAGGATTTAAAGAAATCTTAAAACCCTTGATGAACCGAGGGGGTGAAACTGTAGTTCTGTGCTTCAGTCAGTTGCTTTGAATTTCTGCAGAGCCAACAGTGTTTTCAGAGATCTGGTGGACTAAAATCGTCTCTTTATCTTTATTGACTGGCATCTCAGGCTGTCAGTGTTACGGCTTTTCAAACGATTTCAACAGCAGCCTCAGAGGTTGGACCTTATAGCATTTATGTATCACTTTCATCATAGCGTGGATCTGATTTAGAAGCAGCTGCAGTGGAGATCACAGGAGAATCCATCCCGCTCGGCTCAAGGCCACGGTGTTGTGACAGGTGAACATTTATTGCTGACCGATTGGTTTCTTTAAACCGGTGGTTGGCGGCGTGTTTTTAGGTGTGACAGCCGGCTGTAATGAATAAAGCATTCATGCTTTTGTAGTCTGAGTCATACCAGATCAACAAAGCAGTAAAACATGTAAGACCTTTTAGTGGAGAAAAATAGTTTCACTCTTACTCTGTTTCCAGGTAAGAGATGCATTTTCTTTTCTTGGCTTTTATGATCCGATTGGTTGAAGCTACTTATTTTAGATTGTTTATCTCGTCATTGCTTGAAGATTGATCAAATTTAAGGTCTTTTAAATCTTACTGTTACACAGCTGCTTTTACATTTCCAATTAAACAATTGATTTTTAGGCATTAAAGTAACAACTTATAGTAAGTTGCAGTTTGTTTGAAAAAGAACTGGATTCTTTTTATCATTGCCTCGTTGATTTATTCACTCATATTAGAGATTGTGATATAAAATGAGCTGCAAATAGAGAAAGAAAGCAAACAAAGCACATGAACATTAAAGACATCAAAGTAGCTGAAGGAGCATCAACAAAGGGGCACCAACATTACAGAAAATACATATTTTCTAATTATTCAGGGAATAAAGTGTAGGATTCAGCAGTTCTATTTGTGGAGCACGCTGCTTCTACAAAACTTTCAAATAAACCGTTTAATAACAACCATAACAAGTACAATGGCTTTTATTTTTAATTTAGTCCTCAGAGAATAAATGATTTGTGTTTTTGGTTCTAAAGATTTCGGAGGTTTCACCCCGGTGACTTTGCTTTGTTTGGCTAATAAACTTTTCTGTGAGGATTTATGGGCTGTGCAGCAAAGCCATCACTGGAGAGTGACTTGTCATCAGCTGATAATGGACTCCATTACTAAAAGAGCTGCTTCTTTTTAGTGATATCTCACCTGTGGCCCATCACATTCATAATAAAATCTAACCGTTGATTTGGGGAGGAATTATTCAGTCTTATGACCTTTCTGTTTTCTGTCTCCAGTTGTGTCTTTAATGACTTCACATTTTGATGTTTTTTGTGTTTTTTTTTCCTCTCCTGCAAAGCTTTCGCCAAAACAAAAAGGACAAATAACCCAGTGTGTGTGTGTTAATGTGAGTAAGTGTGTGTGTGCGCACACGGCCCTGCCTCCTGTGAGGTCTGTTGTCTACCGGTGAGTGTTTAGAGAACAGATTTCTTTGACGTTGACGGCACCAAGGCAATACAGATTTGGCAATTAACCTTGATGTCACTGTAATTACCAAGTCACTTTAGTAAAATGAATTAATTTCCCAAAAGGACTCCGAAACAAAATTACCTTCTCTCTTCCTGAAGAGAGCCAATATGGCGTCTGATAATTAGGGTAGAAAAAGTGAGCTGGTGCCATATTCTTGTGTCTCATTGTGTGCAGTCGGTGTAATCTGCCATGAGGGGAAAGCCACTGATCTGTCTGCCATTCCCATAAGGTCCCTCCAGGTTCAGGCTGTTTTGAGTCCTCCCTCTCTTTTTTTTCAGCTTGTCCATGCGTTTAGCTGAACAGAGTTCCTAATGTTTGTCAGCCATTTTGTAACAAAGTTCTTATGTCCAGCTGGTGGGCGGGCAGTGAATAGGACTTTCTACACATCCACCCAGTGGTCCTAATCTACAGTTTTACATTAAAATGGTCTACACCATTTTACCATGAGGTGTTAATGTCGTAGACCACATCACACCCTTACCTGTCTGCAGTCAAATATAAAAAATGTAAATTATAATTTTAAGGAACATCTTGCTGCTGTTTCGACTGGCTTTCAAAATCTTTGAGCAATCATCCATGAGTTTCTGTCTGTAGAGGTAAGAAGTTGTGATTATTATTTTCAGGGGCTCTGTTCTATCCTCACAGTACTTGTCAAGTTTGTGAATCCCATCCCCTGATTGTTTTCATAACTTTTGGATTTCTTCTTTCATCTCCGCTCCAGTTTTTCTATAAGCCTCTTGTTCTAGTGTTTTCTCATGCTCCCTGTTCAGGTGATTGTCAGGTAGGATTGCTGGATCCTTTTACAACTTTGCTCTTTTGCTTCTTGTCATTTACTGTGTCTGCTTGGCCGACCAGCAGCAGCTTCTGTGTCTGGGACTGGAAATCCCACCGGGCCTGAGCTCAGCTCTTTTTTTTTTTAGTTTTCAGCCACTGTCAATAGTGTGTCCCACTGGGCAGACATGTTCTCAGTGTTGGCTGTTCATGCTACTATGTCACATTAGTAGAATTTTATATTTTTTTCTACTCTAACCCATCTCATCTCATCTCTTCTCATGTCTTCATAGTCTGTCACATTTCATCCCTTATCTGATATTGTCTTATTAAATCTTGCACCAGCTCCTTTTATCTAGTCTTGTCTCATCTCTTTTTGTCTCATCTTGTCTTCTCATCTCATTCTGTTGTATCTCGCCTCTAATTGTCTTCTCATCTCGACTTATCTCAT
The DNA here is from genome assembly GCA_031762495.1 of Anablepsoides rubrolineatus. Lineage (NCBI taxonomy): Eukaryota > Metazoa > Chordata > Actinopteri > Cyprinodontiformes > Rivulidae > Anablepsoides > Anablepsoides rubrolineatus. The sequence goes on along the minus strand of JARVGW010000346.1, from coordinate 3,679,109 downwards.
CTTATCTTGTTACGTCTTGTCTCATTTTTTCGTCTCATCTTGTCTTATGTGTCATCTTGTCTTATCTCGTCTCATCTTTTTGTTGTTTCTTGTTTTATCTTGTCACGTCTTGTCTTGTCTCATCTCATCTTGTCTGGTCATGTTTTTATCATACCTTGTCTTGTTCTGCTTCAGGTGTCTCATCTTGTCCTTCCTCGTCTCATCTTCCTCTGTCCCACTTTTTCTTATTCTTGTTTATCCTCCGTCTTTTTGTTCCAACTTTTAAATAGAACTATACTTATTCCAACTTTTACTTGCGTAGAAACTTTATGAAACGTGATTTCATGTTATTTTTTCATATTTCAAATTTTGGACTTTGAATTTTGCCCTTTGTAAACGACAAATTCTGGAACATTTTGACAAGCTGTGAGAAATTTGCCAGAAAAGATTTTTAAAATATCTGCAATCTAAAATTATACAGAGATGTTAAAACACAAATAAGATTTCACTAAATCAAAGCACTGAACTAAACCCAGTAAGATGAAAGTAGGTGTAGGAACAGTAGGGGTTACATATAGAAATATTAATCAGTATGAGTCAAAGGTGTGATGTTATAATTGTATTATTGAGTTTATAGTGACAACCTATCTGTAGCTCGTTCATATACTAGTCTCCATACTGGCAGCATAAAAAATATTAGGTAGAGTAAAGTTGTTTACTTTTTGAGTCATGCCTTTATAATAAGTGTTTTTGGGACATTAACTATGTCTCATTAGTTGCTTTATGAAAGCGTTTCATAAGTGCCTGTTTTTCTTTATTTGTTTTATTAGTATAATGAGGGAAACCCCTGCGGTAGGCCACTGGTGAAACAAAATGTTTGATTTTGTTCTCCGTGTACAATCCACATAATATGACAGAGGACGGAACACAGCCAGTGGGAAGAGTTGAGTCAATTAGGCGTAAATACAAACCTTCAGCCTGAATTTGAATAAAAGAGGAGACAAAGCATGCCAGCCGAGTCCCGACTAGAGTCGTTGGCGACCCTTCCCCAGCGCCACATTATTAGCTGGCGGTGTTTCTCCTCTGGTTCGGAGCCTGGTGCAGATGTGCTGCCTAACCTCTGCGGCATGGACCGACTAATTGCTCTTGAGATTGTCAAAGAAGATGAATCGTGTGTGTGTGTGTGTGTGTGTGGCAAGAAATCTGGTTGCATTGGTTTTATTCTACCATTCTGACTGAATTTGTCCTTTCATGTCCAGTCATTTGTAGCAGATTAATTTGCCAGAATCATGCTGCTGTGTGTGTGTGGATGTGTAATTGTCAAATTATGGGGACCATTTTCCAGACAAACACAGCCTTGTGTAGAACCAATGCTCCTTATGGGGACCAAAGCCTGGTCCTCATGGGTTTAGATGCCAATTTTGGGTGGGGGGTTAGGTTTAGGGTAAAATCGTCAAGGCTAGGCTGCAGAAATTATTGGAAAATAAATGTCAATGCAAAGTCCCCACAAGGATATAAAAACCAGTGTGTGTGTATTCACAGCACAGGTAAAGGTTAAAACCAAAGCAGATATGAGAACAGGCTCTCTGACAGCTCCGTGATGTCGGTGCTCCCCTCTTCGTGCAGCTCATGTCACCTCTCCGTACAGGTGTGGAGCTCAGGTCCGTGGGTGTGTGCTGTCTGTCTGTGCAGCATGTGTGTGTCGGAGGGTTATGGAGAGTTCAGAGGACAAGCAGAGAAAGCATGAGATGAAAACACAGCAGGATAAATTTGTTTACATGTATCATGTTTCTGCCTGTGAGCCATATAAAACCAAAGATTCCTGACGATCCAAGAACCTCTTCAGATCCATGTTTAAACATATGAGACACACTCACAGCTAGGAGAGACTGGCACACTCTCCTTTTAAATGTACAGGAGGCTTTTTAATTCTATAGGGTCATGACATCATTAAGTATTAATGTTTTATTACAACATTGTGAAGCTAAAGGGCACCAGTACGCCAGCACAGCAAGCTCAACTGACTCAAAAAAGGGCAAATGACAAGAAAATGCTAAAGATTTAAAATTTGATTTAAAACCCTGACTCCATTGACTCCTTAGATATTTGTAAAAACTACAGCTGTGTATAATCTTTACAAGAATAATAGCTAAATGTTTCTCAGCTGAAATAAGTTAGAGAGAGACTCAATTGGTTGGTTTCATTCCACCATATTTATTTACACAGACTACGAGCAGCCTGATGAAGGTTAGTCGTGAGACTTTGCTTTGCTTTCATTGAGTGCATTCCTGCATTTTAGAATATAATATCTGGAAAACCACTGAAATAAACACTTGTACTAATAAATGCAGTTCTGGATAACCTTTTAAAAGTTGGTTTAATGTGTACAATTTGTAACGTTACAGAGACTCAGTGATTGGACCTGTTAGTAAGCATTTAGATTTCCCATCAGGCTCCAAAAGAACACAAGTAAAACTCAACATTTTGAGTTTGCAGCAAATACACCTTATAATTCAGTAAAGTTGCTGTATCTGCATGTTGTAGCTGTCAATAGCTGCGTTTCCATTGCAAATGTGCCCAAAATTTTGTCGATATTTTGTTAATGTCGAAAAAACACAGTTTCGCAAATTGCGGTGTTTCCATTAAGTAAGAAATGCTATTAAAGTCACGCGTGAATACGTTTGTTTTGCGATAAGTCATTACAAACATGGCGACAAAGGATGTAAACAGACATCCGAGGAGATGTCAGCGTCTTATCAAGGCTTTCGAGCGATAAGTCCCTTATACTTGGGAGTGGCTACGTAAACTCACCCACTACAATGTTTTGGAAATTGTAGTTGGTGAGTTTACTACTTTCTTTTGCAACTTTGTTGATTTTACTACTATTTTTACTTTCTGTTGTCGTCCTCTTCGTTGTCATGTTTTTCACCAGTAGAAACAGCCGGTTGTTGATCACGTGACTCCCGTGATGTTTCCATTGCAGTTTTGCGAAACACACCAATTATGATATGGCCGAAAAACCACCTCATCCTAGCACAAAAACATTTTGTCGAAAAAAGGAAGTTTTTATTTATTTTTTTGCACATCTCCCAGACTCTATGGGCGTGCAGGACTTAAAATAAATGTGGGTATCAGAGGTCTTCAGCAGCTGCCTTACTTCCCCTCTCAGCCGCTGTCAGTTTTCTCAGACATACGGTAACTCCTTTAGGAGATATTAACACATGAATTAACAGGAATATAAACACGGGTCATTAAAACAGATCTGCGAGTTTCTTAAGGTTGGTTTCAAAAAGATACCAAAGTGAGTTTTTTTCTGTTCTGGGCCAGCTCATTTTGAAACGCATATATTTCCTTACATTTTCATATTAGTAAAAACCTGAGCTCCTTACAGAAAACCTGGTTCATCTTGTTCAGTCATGTGAAAATAGTCCCAAACATCATGTGGGTGAGATGGCTTCAGAATCCATTTCCCTGTTAAAAACTATGTCATGTTCATTATTAATGAGGCCTGATGAACACGGATGTAATTCTTTTGAAGTACAAAGCAGAATCAGTTACACAGAACGTGTTAATTCACCGGTAAAACTCACCAAGTCTCTGTCTTGTTACTGACGGAACATACAGTGCAGTGCAGGTGTAATCCATACTTTCATTCTGTTAATAAGACATTTTAAAATGAAGCTGGTTTCAAACTCAGGTGAAACTGTGATGTGTTCATCCCCACAGTGTAATGATGCAGAAACATGCAGCTCTAATGAAGGAACATGTGAGATCCTGAACACGTCTGCAGTCTGCCTCACTGAATCATCTGAACAAGTTGACAAAGAAGCCCAATTAAATCTAGAGTGGAATATTCTGAAAAAAAACTTACAATAATGACAAAAATCTATGATTTAAATAATGCTAATGGTTCAAATAAATTCAAATGTCAAAGTTCAAATAAAAAAAAAATTCTAAGCATCATTTATCTGTTTCTCTGTTGAATTAAAACAAAGGCCTAAAATAAGTGTAACAACAATAAGCAAACTAAATGTTCACTGAGTCTCCACCTACAGGAGTCTAAACTCATTTTCAAAAAAATTAACTAGATTGTAACAATTTCAAGGGCTGTCCCCTGAAGTAGGCAGTGTAGGTTAATGCTAAGGACGCCGTCCATCAGGGGGCCGCCACAAATATAGAACAAAAAAATATATTTTCTAATTTATTTTATGTTTTATTAACCATAAGTTAACCAAATGTTCTTCAAATAAGTGGAAAATGCTGTTTTGAGTAGTTCTTTTACCAAATATTCTAGGGACGTATATACCTGGACCCCCTTAGAACTGCTTCGCTCCACAGCTGCTGGTTATTTATAATAAAACTTTTATTTCTAAAGATAAAAATATTATCAAAGACAAAACAATGGAATTTATAAAAGAAATGCACAAGTAAAGGGGTGCCACCTGAAATTCTTTTAATTAATCCTGATTTCTGTTGATTTAAAAAAGCTACAACTGCATTTCCTGATCTTTGAGAAATCCCTGACAGTCAGAGCTCTGAGAGCGCAAACAGTGTTGATTTGAAGCAACAAAAACCCCTGCGAAGATTTCCATCACCCTGATTAACAAGGACAAATAGCAAATCCAAACACTTCACATGAGAACAAACTGGAGCAGAATGCATTGTTTCAAAGAGAAGGGCTCTATGCATTATTAATTGATGTAAATATAGCCCGTGACTCCCAATTACATCGTCTGAAAGGCAGATCAAACAGAACATCTGACATTTGGGTTTGAAAGAAAATATCCAGATTAACAGATAAACACAAGAAGTCAAATACATGACCCGTGTGTGTGTGTTCCTGTATGTGTGTCAGTGTTGCGAAGGCAAACACATGGGACGGACCACCAACATCACACACAGTTTTCCTCCTGCATGAACACATTCAGTAGGTTGTTTTAGAGCCAGACACAGGCACACACAGAGCGCTCATCTGACAACAGCTACTGTTTCATTAATCATCTGTACGTGTGAAACAGGCATGAAAAGATCTCGTATCTGGAGCATAAAACATCGGACGTGCTGTCCTCTTGCTGTGGTGATAAATTGGACGATGAACTAAAGATAACAAGCGGCTGTCCTGGTGTGTTCCTGATCTCACCAACCACATTAAACTTTAAATGACACCAGGATGAAGTCACAGAACAAATATTTTCCGTTCTAAAATTATAGTGCATATGCTTGTTTAGCTCAGTCAGTCAATGCGGCTCATGCTTTCTTTTTAAATTGCTTCCCGTGTCCATATGTTGCTTTCACAATTAATGATCATAATTATTTATCTGCGTTGGAAGAATTAAAAGACTTTTTGAATGCCGTGTCTTGGCCCAAAGATTAACAATTCACCAAGCACCTTATTAGAGCAATTCATCAAATCAGCGGGCAGTGCTGATTAAATCAACTTGGTAATAAATGGAATGATCTAAAGCCTTCTGACGCCCAGAGTCCTCGCAGCACACCTGTCTGATTAGGAGGCAATTTGTCCCGTAGCTTTCCAAGAAGTCGCACATTTTAATTGGGGAAAAAATGTGAATGTCATTCTGGTTTGTCTGATGGCACAAACTGCAGGTCTTGATGAAAAATCGTTGGCCAATTCTTCAACTCTGTGATGAGGAATTAAAAAAAATTCTAGTTGTAATCCAAGATTATCGAGCGAAATCTGAAGGCTGAAAAGTTTATTGTGCTTTTCTAAACTGACTGACTCTTTTCAAATTATTTGCGATCCAACTCCTGTTCGGTATGTTTTCTGACACGTGTCTGGTTCTGGAGTTTTTGTGCTATTTCAACAATAAATGTATCAAAATGTTTACCTCCTTCAGGACATTCTGATTATGACTTTTGGTATTTCAGCAATTTATACTTTATTATTTATTATGTTGGAGCTGTTTTCAACATCCTTGAAACCTTTCAAGTTTTCATAAATCTTTACTGCACTTGTTGACTTTTGTTCTGGTTCTACTCTTTTTTTATACTTTGTGCTAACTTTAGCTGCTTTCAGCTTCTATATTGCTGATTGTAGTTTTTTCTGCTTATTATTTGTTGCTTTTTTCATTTTTCTTGCTATTTTTCTGCTAATTTCAACTTCTTTGTGCTATTTTAAGCTTTGCATGCTTTTTTTTTTTTAGCTTAAATTAACAGAAAGCAGCTGTTTTCTGTACTTTTACTTTTTAGCTAATTTGAACTTTTTTCAGCTAAATTCATCTTGTAATAATTTCAGCTTCTTATTGGGGAATTTGGCAAATATGCCCTTCCTGTTTGTGCTAATTTCTGATTTATTTATTTATTTTTTGGTATTTTTAAGCTAGTTTCAGCTTTTTTAGCTATTCATCAAAGATCTTCCAGCATTCAGCATTTACATTGTATTTGTTCAAGAAAGGCAAATTCTTAAGTTACAACAGGATTCAGCCTTTTTTCACTATGAAAAATCAAAAAGAAAAAAATAACTAGGTCCTCTGGAAGGGTTCTTCTTTAAACTGAGACGTTTATTCTGTAAACATGACGTCTCAGTGGCTTTCAAACCCCAAAACACGACAAAGATTAGTTCACCCCAAAGATCCAGTTCCCCGGCAAAAACAGAGTAACAAAGTATATGCTGTTAAGTGTCAGGAGGACTGTGATCAGTTATACATCGGTGAAACAAAACAGCCACTGTTTCAAAGAATGAGCCAGCACAGACGAGCTACATCATCAGGCCAGGACTCTGCAGTTTACACTCATCTACAGGGCAGCGGTCACTCTTTCAGGGATGAAGACGTTCTTATCCTTGATAGAGAGGAATGTTGGTTTGAGAGAGGAGTAGAGGAAGCCATTTTTGTGAAGAAATACCATCCACCATTAAACAGAGGTGGAGGCTTTCATGTCCAGTTGTTCTCCTCCTACAATGCTGTTATTGCAAGTATGACTCAGCCCCCTGTGGGCAAAAGGTGTGAATCAGGGCCCCAACGAATGTCCGGTGACAGGGCACATGACCCTCTATGAACAATAGAGCTAATCAAGCCTATTGTTAGGTTGATGACCCTCTTTTGCATGTGACTAACCTGTTTGTCCACCATATGGAGGCAGTGCTTATAAGGCTGAGTTCACCTGAAACAACTCAGACTGAAGAAGTCTCTTGGAGGAGAGATGAAATGTTTCACTAGAGAGGACCTAATTATTTTCTTTTTGATTTTTTTTTTTATTATTTATTTTTTCTTTTTGATTTTTCTGCCTGGATTACTGAGATGCATCAGGTGACTTTTTTCACTATGGTTTGGTCCCCAACCATGAAACAGATCAGCCTTTAAGTTCTTATTTAATTTATTTATATTTATTCATTCATGCAAAAACCAAATAAAGTCCAGTAAAAAAACTTAACAAAGTTCAGTACGACTTTGATTCAAACCTTTTTTTTCTGAGTTTTGTTGTTTATACTGACGTCACTGCAGCTCCCTGAACAGGCCTTGCTAATAGTTTTATTTTTATAGCATCTGTAGAAACCGAGCTTGCAGATTCTTCATTAAAACATTAAATGGGTGGATTAGATCAGCACAAGGACACGACAGGCCGTCGACGGTTAAATCCCAGAACTGCACGGGTTCACGGCTGTGGCTGCATTATGCACATGCACATCCCTGAATCTGTATGAATCGCCTAATCTTCACATCCCTGATGGGCCTTTCTGCATCGAGCATGGAAGTCACACACTTGTATGTACGGCAGTGTCTGTCTGCTTTTTTTGTTTTTCACTTTATCAGACAATCAAGCTTTAAACTCAGCAGATTAGAGCCTCTTTGGGGATGAATGTAGATGAGCTGGTCTCTAGGGCAACACTTATGCTAATACAGGTTTGTTCTTGTGTACAGTCATGTTTTTGTGTAATACTCTGTGAGCATGTTGCTCCCCCCCCACTTCCATGTTTGCTTGGCGTACCTGTACTCAGCGAGATGAAAGTGGAGTCTGTTAGTGAAAGCAACTCACGGCAAGCATCAAACGGCTTGTGATGAATAGTCAATTAAGTGTAAACTTGCTCTAGGAATGACCAGCAAACAAAGGAGGAGTAGATCACTGCTGGGGACAAAAAAGGCATCCATTATCTAGCAGCTAATTATCCAGCCGCAGCCATTTCCATCTTCTAGATAGCACTGTGATTAAAGGGTTTGGTCAAACAGATAATGGGGATCTGAACTGGGAGGACAGGAGAGGAGGAAAGCAATGATTGAGCCAAAGACCCGGCTGCCAGAGGCTCATTTTTATTTCCTCTGTCTTTATAACAGGAAAATATAAAAATTTTTGTCCTTTGCTATAAAAAATTCTATTCTACTTTTATTTCTTCTATCAGTTTTGCTGTGTGGCTTTCATGAGCCAGCTAAAGACGTAAAACCTCATGCGGCTACTCCATGAGGGGATGTTATAAACACTTTGTTGTTTTATAGTTTAATAGAAAATACATATTTTTGAAACGTCTGAAGTCCGAAAACTCTGAGGTACTATAAAAAAAACTAGTAAAACATACAAGGAGGTTAGTTTCATACAACTGGGGAGGAGAGAGCCAGAATACAGTGAAACCAAGTTATACAGCAGTTTATACAGATATATCACTGATCCAATCTGACAGGAACAGAACCTGACCCTGTAGGCTGGACCCAGTACTAGTTTTAAATCCTGTCACCTCCACATTGATCGGGGCATCCCTTGGTTAAAAATAAAAATACAACTTTTTTTTTGTTTTCTAGGTGTTGAGTTTAGTTTGGCGTATTTACCTTTTTTAGGATTGCCAATGTGAATGACAACCTATTACTGTCCACTCCTAAACTGGACTCTTTATTATTTAGTGTTACACTTCATAAAGAAAATTATCAAAGTAATTTCATTAAGATTTTTATTTTTTTGCTGTTACCTCGACACTAGCAGTGTGTTATTGTTAAACACTTATAACTTTATACAAACCTCCAGTAACAACCATATAGTCCACTCAACCTGGCCAAACTGCAACTCCACCCTTTCAAAATAAAAGCTCCGTTCTATCAAAGTGAAAGCTGCTATTATCTTTTAAACAGTGCCTATAAAAAGTATTCACCCCCTTGAAAATCCTTTAGTATCATCGTCTAATTTCTACTTTATTTCTCTGAGTTGAATCAGAACAGGAGTTGTGAATATTTGTGCTACCATTCTTTTACACAACATACTTATATTAAATTGGTATTAACTTGTAGAAATTTAATTTAAGTTTGATGTTGAAAAAGCATTTTTTGAAATTTATTTTGTAAAGAACAATTATTTTAAACCATAATTTATTTGTGACGGCAATAAAACATCTGATGAATACTTTTTGTACTTTTTACTTATCCAGAGTACACTGCCTGCTACATTTAAAAAGATTTAAAAGCTAAATTAAAGAGTCATCATTGAAATTTTGACCTACAAATCTGATTCATTTATAACAGAAGATGAAATGAACAAATAACCAACCACCAGCTTTCATTTATTGTTTTTCTTGAAATAGTTTCCCACCAAAGCAGCTTGGAGTTAAAAAGCTTTTGTCCACTGTCTGCAGGGGAACGTCACGAGTCCATCCACCGGATCAAAGAGAGGCCGGTGTCGTAATGAACCCACAGTTCATAAATAAAAGAGAAGCAGCCGCAGCTCGGTGGAAAATCATGAGGAAACTGTGATGAAACGCGGCGTTTACGATCACTTCTTGTTCATTTTGAGGAGAGTTCCTCTCGGAGCGCCACACCGAGCTGGTTTTGATCATACGCCATGTTTTTCTTTCTTTAGCCACATTTTAAAACAATTTGTAATGATTTTTTTAAACTTAAACCCAATTAAAATCAGAAGCTGTTTTTTTTGAAAACCTAAAATACACACTTTTGTAAGGACTTTTAGTTACTGTTAAACATCTTAAAATGAATTTAAAATGATCCTTCAGGTGTTTCTAGCTTCAAACTAAATGTGTAAAAACTGAGCAGGGTAACTATCAGCAGATTAATCTGAGCAAACACTGATCAGTTCAAAGCCTAAATGTGTACTACTATATGCTGTTCAAGAGGCTTTTTCCCTTCTTCCAGTTTATCCAAACTCTGACATTTACTAAATCCAAATGGTTTGATCGGAGTGTGTTCATGTGAAAGATGATTCCTCTCCAACCACTTGGCAGCCCGCAAAGCCGATTTAATTGACGCACAGCAGGAGCTCCTTGATTAGTTAATCCTTTGAGGGCTTTGTTGGAGAAATGAAAAGCCAGGTTGAAATTCAGATTGTGTGACAGCACAGGCAGGGCTTCAGTTTTAAACACAAAGCTGCCTGCATGTAGGGATGTGTCCACACAGAGAGCATACAGTATTAATATCACTCTTAACGCACCTCGTGATGGTGGTGTTTGTAGTTTACTTCATAATTAAATTAAAGGCTTGTCATTTCCTCATGGACTGTACATCGCCTGCCCCCTTTTCTTTTCATTCAGAATTTTAAACTAAGATTAGTTTTGGATGAGAAGTGATGGAGTTGTGGCCACTTTGGTCAGTTCTTGAAAATAATCGTGTAGTTTTATGCAAAGCTGTGAGATGTCTTTTTGAGTTTGTGTTTGAAACTATGGCCTGGTATGAGGGCCAAAATTAAGACTATTGCACAACCAAGTTGGGGCTTTTTGCAGTTGTTGACATAGTATTAAATGAGGCTTCTCTATATTAAATCAAAATTTATAATGTCACATACAGATATCTTTTAGTAACTCAGCTAAAGAGAAAAAAAAACACTAGCCTAGGCGTGCAAGTCTCTATGCCTCGCCATATCCATACTAGCTTACCCATACTAGTCGCTATGCCTCTCCATATCCATACTAGCTTACCCATACTAGTCGCTAGTCTCACCGATGCTAACGCCAGCTTACCCATACTAGTCGCTATGCCTCTCCGATGCTAACGCCAGCTTACCCATACTAGTCGCTATGCCTCTCCGATGCTAACACCAGCTTACCCATACTAGTCATTATGCCTCTCCGATGCTAACGCCAGCTTATGCATACTAGTAGCTATGCCTCTCCGATGCTAATGCCAGCTTACCCATACTAGTCTCTATGCCTCTCCATATCCATACTAGCTTACCCATACTAGTCGCTGTGCCTCTCCATATCCATACTAGCTTACCCATACTAGTCGCTATGCCTCTCCATATCCATACTAGCTTATCCATACTAGCTGCTAGCCTCTCAGATGCTAGCCCCAGCTTACACGTACTAGTCGCTATGCCTCTCCAATGCTAACGCCAGCTTATCCATACTAGTCGCTATGCCTCTCCGATGCTAACGCCAGCTTACCCATACTAGTCGCTATGCCTCTCCGATGCTAACG
>JARVGW010000346.1:3655368-3667667 GCA_031762495.1 Anablepsoides rubrolineatus | reverse complement strand
CTCCGATGCTAACGCCAGCTTACCCATACTAGTCGCTATGCCTCTCCGATGCTAACGCCAGCTTACCCATACTAGTCATTATGCCTCTCCGATGCTAACACCAGCTTATGCATACTAGTAGCTATGCCTCTCCGATGCTAATGCCAGCTTATCCATACTAGTCGCTATGCCTCTCCAATGGTAACGCCAGTTTACCCATACTAGTCGCTAGCCTCTCAGATGCTAACGCCAGCTTATGCATATTAGTCGCTAGCCTCTCCAATGCTAACGCTAGCTTATCCATACTAGTCGCTATGCCTCTCCAATGCTAACACCAGCTTATCAATACTAGTCGCTATGCCTCTCCAATGCTAACACCAGCTTACCCATACTAGTCACTAGACTCTCTGATGCTAACGCCAGCTTATGCATATTAGTCGCTAGCCTCTCCAATGCTAATGCTAGCTTATCCATACTAGTCGCTATGCCTTTCCGATGCTAACGACAGCTTATGCATACTAGTCACTAGCCTCTCCATTGCTAATGCTAGCTTATCCATACTAGTCGCTATGCCTCTCCAATGCTAACGACAGCTTATGCATACTAGTCGCTAGCCTCTCCAATGCTAATGCTAGCTTATCCATACTAGTCTCTAGCCTCTCCGATGCTAATGCCTGTGGCTGCCGATCTGAACCGTAAGCTCATTTGCACATGCGTTAAAAGATTTGCACATAGCAGCTAGACTGATGACTGAATCAATTTCAGTCTTTTATCACCTGCAGTGTTTCATAGCAAAGGCCATGTTTGCAACAGATGTGGATTTTTATTCCAGGAAATAAATAAAATGAAGATAAGATATTATATAACAAGATTGGCTAGAAAATAGTCTGCAAGTCATTATAAATAAATATGTACAAATCTATATTTTTTTAATCAAAATGTATATAATATTAAAACTGTTTGATGAATATAATTTAACACACCTTTTTAATTAAGTATGGAAATAATTATTTCCAGTATTTTTCTCCTAAATCCAGCGCATGCGCTGAAAGAAATACACCTCATTTGCACATGCACTAAATGACAGACTTCTGGAATGCGCTCGATATGTTGGTCACATAAGAGTCTCTTACTTGTTGGCTTTTATTTTGGAAAGTCAAAGCTTTAAATGACTGATATTCTCTGGTCACTGGGAGGTAAAGTACACAACTGACCCACTCATTTATTACCACACATACTGTTGTTTCCTTGTAGCTTCAGTTACATAAAGATTCAGAGCAAAACACTTGATGAATTATGTGAAAACGGTTATAAAAAAAGACCTCCTTAAACACAACCCAGCAGAAATCATTGAACTTCTCTAGTATTAACATTTAATTTTTATAGCTTCAGTTCATGCAAAATGCAAACACCAGTGGGACCGTTGCGTGTAATCTGTGTCAGTATGTTTGTGATTCATCACCAAAACTTAAATTTTTTTGAATACTGTATTCTGCCTTCTGCTGCTTCACTTCCTGCAAACATCTGATTGTTTCACTTTAAATAAAAATGAGAAAAATAGAAAATGTTCTGAGAAAAAATGTTCTAATGTTCAATAATCATATTGTTTTTTTCTTTGTGCACGTCTCAGTGAATCAGTGTCAAACATTTATGTCACTTAACTTGTAAATAAAAGTAAATGAAGGAAGGAGGAGGCCTGGAGAGGGGAAAATGGAAAAGGTAAAGGAAATAGATGAGCGGGTGAGATAAATTTACAGACTGTACAACCTGAATGGACAGTTGCTAATTGAGACAAATGAACAACAGGAGAGTGGTGTGTGCACGAGGCGACGGTGGATTTATCCAGTCCATCTATTGCCCTTTTATCTTCAAGGTTTTTTTTTTTTTTTTTCCACCATTTTATTTAAATCTCCATCCTGTTCTGCTCATGCATGGCTTCTCCTCCTTCTGAGGAGCAGGGATGGAGAGCGGCTCCTTCGTATACATTTGGAATCTATAAATCATGGATGGCAAAGCTCATTGTTAAATGAGGTTACACAAAAGAAGTCATTGTGAATTTCTCGCTTCTTCCATTTATTCTGCATGTCATGCACTAATTCAGCTGGGGATTTTCTTTTTTCAGGAAGTATTACAGAGTGCAAACGAGATGGGATTTTACTCCTGCAAAAAAAAAAAAACGGTCACCAAGCTGATCAAATATTTATTCATTTTTAACAGAATTTTGTTGATTGAGAGAAAATATCAGCAGGAAGAAACTCAATGTGTTTTAATTATTTTATGTCTCCAGTTTTTGTGTCTCAGTGGGTGATTTTGAATTTAGCAGATGATGGATGGAGATGTAGTTTAGTCTGTTAATGTGGAGAAACATTAATGTGACTGTTTAAAATTAGTGTGTGGACGGAAGATAAGACTTTGCTAAAGGAATAAAATTACAACAAACCAGCAAACATACGACCAAAGCTGACTACGTAATATCAAACTGATTAATAAAAAACTAATAAAGTCATCTTTTTTTAAACTCAACCTGTTACTAAACAACACAAAAACATCCAATTTAACTACTAGATCTTGTCTTTCTGTCAGAGTATCACTAAATTATAAATTGATAGAATGTTGTTGAAAAAAATTAAACAAAGTTAAGAAACTGAGCCAGAATAAATATAACAGTTCTGCAGCAGTGCAATCAGGAATCCAGGAAGTTAGTTTTATTTTTTTACACATTATTTATATTTACCCGTTTAAATTTAATTAAACTGTCATCTGTTCCCTCCCACTCTTTTGATTTATTGCAGTTTACCAGTTTTTGCGATATGCCTGTTGCAATTTCTGATGTATTGTGCAGCCTACATTATTGGGGTTAAAGCAGAGCTATACAACTGGTGGCCCACGGGCCAAAACTGGCATATTAGTGACCAAAGTTTGGCCTGCCAATTGGTTCATTAGAGCCCAAACTCATGGTTTTCTACTTTATTTACTATAAGCTTTTTTAGTTAAAGACATGTATCTATAGAAATGTCAGAATCTTGGATAGAAGCTGGTAAAAACATTTCTATGAACACCCAAGACAGTTAAAACTACAAGCAGTTGAAGATAAAACTATGAAAATAAAATTAGTTAAAAAAAAATTGGCAAGTCAGAGATTTCAGAGTTTTTTGTGTTAAACATGAGGCATAATGTGATTTTTGTTTTTGATATAATTTTACTATCACTATTATTGCATAGGGTTCTGTATGTTGTAATCATGATTAAATGCAGCAAAATAAACTAATTCAAAGGTAACAGATCTTTGTAATACTTCATATATTAACATAATGATTTTAATTAATGGATGTTCGGCCCTTCAGCTGTTGGGCTGCAGTAACTGTGGTCCCCAGAGCAATTTAGTTAAATAGCTCTGTGTTAAAGGATTAGTTTAAATCTTTAAAATGTTTTTTTTTTGTGGAATAGTTATAAATATCTTACCTGTTGTAGATGGCTCATTGAATGACCTCACACTGGAGAAAAAGCTTACCTTTCTGGTCAAAAGGAAACTCTAACAGGATTTGGTTTAAATATAAACTTGCCACCATGCTGAGAACATTTGACTTTAATGTAGAAATTAAAAAAAAAAAAGCATTGAGAGGCTGGACCTTTCAGATAAAACCAAGTTTTACTGTTTTTTTATTTATTTGAAAGAAAAATTCAAAGCAATTTTAATTTTATTTAAAGCTTAAAAGAAGCAACAAGGTGTAACTCCAGCTGCTCCAACACACCGATGCACCGTTCGTTTTAAAAGTGCTGTCATTTGTTGTTTGGACGTCCGCACTTTGCACCGCGGGCTACTGCCGGAGCGACTGCCTGTTTATTGTGAGATTTGATATTTGATCTGCATTGGCAGACAGTTATTGTGCACTCTGAGATGAGAGCTGAACTGTTTTGAAGAAGCGTTGTAATTGCTTAATGAGTCGGAAAGGGAAAGCTTCTTGATCTCATTTCCAGTGCTTAATTAACCTTGGAGTTGGAGATTTCCCCCTGGTGCTGGGGCGGCCCCCCCGCCACACCGCAGGGCTGGGTTATTCGTTCTCTCCGTCTTTGTCGGTGTCTTTCCTCCGTCGTTCTGTTGGGCGTGTGACTCTTCCCCACAATGACAAAAGGATGCTTAGCACTCAGAGTGCTTCTGTCTGGAGGCAACAAGCCTTTCCTCTCTGATTTATGACAGCACTCATGCACTCATGTTCAAATATTCACTAAAATCTATTCCTTCTGCTCACATAGTTTATCTCTCCTTTCTTTTTCTTCTTTTCTTTTTTTTATATCATTTAAGTTCAGCCTATAATGATATAAATAGCTCCTCTGCTCAGTTTCTCCCTGGGCCAGCCCAGTTCTGTGGCCCCGGGGGTATGAACCCAGTTCTGACAGATATGATCTCTGGTTCCTCCTCCCCTCTCCCTCCCTCCCCTCTGTTCGTCTACACCCCCCCACCCCCTGGGCCCGCAGAGACTCCTGCGGCACCCAGGCTCCACAGCCGACCCACACCAGACCCCATATGTCTCATCTCCCACCTTGTCTCCTTCATCCTCCTGTAGCATCGTTACTCATTTTAGCCTTTTTATCACCTGCTGCTAAAACCGAGCAGTGCTGTTTCAGTCAGTTTGTAACATTAAAACTATCTCACCAGCCTCCAAACAGATTTTAATAGAATATTCTGACAGCAATTATTACATCTCCAACAGATTATCTATTTTGACTCAACCAAATTCAAGATGGCTTCCACAGTCAGTGGATAGAAATGACTCCAAATAAACTAGTTATAAAGATATTAAGTTGAATTGCATTTAATATCGGAGTATCCTCAACACTTGAACCACACCACCTTCTACCTCTGAGTTTAAGTTTGGAGTCTACCCTGTTCTAACCTACTCTGTTAGCAAAATATCATGTATAACTACTGAATAGATTTAAGTTGAGCTCTGTGATATGGAGGACCAAAACTGACATAATTAGAAAGAAAAGCAGAAATAAATGCACCAATAAATAAATAAATAAATAAATACACTTAAATTGCACCAGTTAAATTAAAAAGAACTTTACCATGTATTTTATAATTTAACTGACCTACATTTATTTTTCGAGCTAGGTTCCAATAAATTATATATATTTAGAGCATAATTTACATTTTACATGCATTTTAATTCTTTTTTTAATTTTTCCCACAAGTTTTTATTTCAATGTGTTTTTCCATTACAATGTCTCCTGTTTATTTTGCCTTATGCATTTCTGCCTCTCTATGCAAATAAGGTGGGCGGCGTTTCTTGGGTCAGCTCCTCTCCTATTGGTCAACAGACGAGCAGGATCCATGTGCAGATCTACTGTGTAAACTTGTTCTGCCTCAGTTTGGCTTAAACTAAACATTAATCTTTAAACTCAGGCAGCACAAGCATTAAACCAGAGCTGCTGCTAATTTCATCTAGTTTTAACCAGAAGTTTACATACACTTTATAAAAAGACAAGATTAATTAAAGAGATGTCTCTCTTGTTATTATGGCTTTTAGCAAATAGAAAAACTTTTGTTAATCTAATTGACTGAAAATATGAGAAGTTTATTCTGATTTCACGTCAGTTTTTATGTAAACCACTGGTTTTCTACTGTATTATTTCAGCTTCTAGGTTTTTTTTCCCTCCTCTGTGTTCAAGTTGTTTGTAGAGAATAAAACCAAAGACTTTCTCTGGGATTAGCTAGCAGTAGCTATAAGTTGTTTGCATTGAGACATCTTTACATAGACTTTGAAGTGCCACGTCGCCATAGCAACAGAGCAGACAGAAGCCTCGCTGCTCTCCTCCAAGAGTCTGACTGATGTTGTGTACTCAGCTCTATAATGTTTTAGTAGCAAAAACACTGATGCTTCTAGTTGTTTGCATTCAAGAAGCAGAGGATTAAATCTGTAAGTTGACATGTCTGATCGTACAATCTGATGGGTTCTAAAATGTTGTAAAACATGCAGCTTTAGCTGAAAAAATGACTTTATTTAGGGAACAACTGTCTAACATGTTAATTTGTCTTGATGAAAATGTGAAAATAATAATTTGATAACGCTAATTTCCACTTTTAAACATCAGTTTTATAAAAACTTCAAAAATGATTTAATAAAAAGTATTCTTAGTGATGGTTTTTCATTAAAATCCACTTCAAAAGCCATTTTCTTTTTGAAGTATCGTCCTCCGCTGTGAGCTCAAAAGCATCGCTGCCACTCTAAACACTTCCCACTTTTATTAAACATTATGTTTTTAATAGGATTGAAAATGTCACGATTGTTTGAGTCCAAGGAAATGTTGTTTGTTCTGAGAAACACGTCAAAGTTTAGAACAAAAATAGAAAAATTATCTGTGAAAGAATGCAGCAGGAATGCTTTGAAACAAGCAGAACATGAGCTAAAATAAACAAAACCAAAGCTAAAAGATAAAATTAGCTCAATTGAAGTTAAGAACCAAAATTAACAAAACTCTGACTAAAGGCTAAAATAAGCAAAACTGCTGCTAAAAGCTGAAATCATTAAAACTTTAGCTAAAAGATAAAATAGCTAAATTAAAGCTAATAACTACAATTAAAACTATAGCTAAAGGCTAATCATTAAAATTGTTGCTGAAATCTCAAATTGTCAAAACAAACAGAAATCCAAAGATGACAAAACAAACTAAAAATTAAAATTAGCCAAATTCTTGCTTAAAACTAAAATAAAAGCTCAAAAAAGCAAAACAGTAGCTAAAATAGGTCAAACAACAGCAAAAACCTAAAATTAGCTAAACAAGAACTACTAAAGTTTAATATCCCCATCCATTTTAACAAAATCACAGCATTTAATTTTGTTTATTTAAAGAAAAAAATGCTTAAAGTACCTGAATATTTGATACCTGAGTGGCTGAACTCGCTGAACATTAGCTGCTGCTAAAAACCAACATGAAAGCAGAATCAGCATCACTCATGACCTCATTTAAATATGTTGTAGTGAATATTCAGAACAACCTGTCTGTAATTTCTGTTGAATCAGTTGATGTAAAAAAATTGTTTTCTTGTTACTAACAAACTGCTGAACTTATCATTAGTAAATATTCTAAATTCTACTCTGGAAATTGATGCAATTGACTGTTTTTGACAGATTTGGTCTCATTCTAGTGAACCTAAAACCTGACAGGTAATAGTCTACATGTAGGTGAATAACTGAAGGTGTCATTGTGCTGCTATATTCTGTTCAGGTCATTTTATCCTTTAATTAAATAAAAACAAGTCAGGAGGGAATCAGAATGTCAATAAAAACAAGGAATAAAATCATCATTTAGTTTGGAGCAATTAGCTGTAAAACTAATTTTAAAATTTGTATCTTTTTGTTCTTTGGTGATTTATCAATGAGCTACAGCTGAATAAATCTGAATTAAAACATTTCTTTCCTACGGCTGCTGAATTATCAGAATATCTCAAGAACCAGTGGACAACATCTTAACTTTTCCTCTCATTTGTTTTTTTTTTTCAGATTAAACATTGCTCTCTGTTCGGCTCTTAGTTGCTGCTTTCAGCTAAATCCCCCTCCAGGTGTGTCCTGTGCACCTGCGACCCCCCCTCCTCTACAATCTTGTGTCCGATTAATTTTTAGTCATTTCTCTTCGCTCTGCACCTCTCGGCTTCATTCCTGACTTCTTCGCAGATGAACAAGCTTCTTTTTCTGAGTTGTTTTGTCGTCGGTCGTGTTTGATTTCTGCAGACTCAGCATTCTTCATCTGTTCTCCTGCTTTGCACTGCCTCTTCATCGCCTCTTCATCCTCAGCCTCGTAGCCTGGCTTTCTGACCGCGGTTCCCCCCCCCCCCACACCATATGCCTGGTCGGGTGCAGATCGGACCTGCCTGTTTCTCAGAAGGTGGCCAGAAGTACCAATGAGAAGGAAAAAGGAGGCAATTCAGCAGCTTGAAGTTGATAATTACTGTGCCAGAACTCAGATTTGAAATGAGTACTTTTAAATGAAGCATGTGGCTAAAAACAGATGGTAGTTTGACATTGAAATAAGAGTATGAAGTGTAATTTGCAGGTAGATTGTAATTATTTTAAATGACCCCAATTAGATTTCTGTAATATCAGAAAGTTTTTAATAAAAGTTAAATTTTGTTCTAACTTTGAAGATTTTTTACTTCCTGCGTTGGAAATAAAAGGTGCAACTGATGGATAAAACCAAATGAAGTGCCACAATGTGAGAAATAAAAACTCAGAATGTAGGAACAAAGACTTTAAAAAGGTTGGGGAAAACAGAGGATAACCATGGAGAGGGGAGGACCAGAGTGAACCAGCAGGTATTAAAGGAGCCACATGGCCTCAGTACGGTTCTGGTTTTAATTTGAGCCGGACCTCCTGTTGTCTGAGTGGACCTGAGCCTCACCGAAGGTCCAGAAACAAACGACCCGACATCTGAACCAGACCCTGAGAGGCAGAAGTATTGTCAGATAAAACTGAACAAATCAGGCAAAACACTGCAAGTAAAAGTTTGAAAAACATGTTTTTTTGTCTTCAAAGTCTCAGTTTGCATAATAAAAGAATGTAGGTTGGTTTTCAGATGTAATTTGAAAATGTAATTAAAAAACATCTATTTTAAAAAATCCAAACATTTTAATTTAAAACAAGAGATGACAAAAAAAATATGTACCTTTCTTAGCTGCAGGTTTATCAGCAAGAGTTTGTTTCCATTTCAGTGCTTTTTGTTGCTTTTTTCCCATTAAAATCAGAAATTAACAATTCAAACTAATTTTCTTGGCTTCAAAGTTGGCTGATTGCCATGAAAGGTTTTTCATTAAATCCGCTCAGTTTTTAAAGAAACATTGAAAATGATCTGGAACAGGTTGACACCCCATTTCTAATGTGTTCAACATGTTAGCTTGTGGGCCACAAAAATTGTAACAAGGGCCACATTTGAGTCTGACAGTGTTCGTTTTCTTTTTTTATTCCATTTTTTTTTGTATTTTCAGAGGCATTTTATATAATCTACACATTGGCATTGTTTACAGAAAATCCAAGAGAATAAATTCAAAGTACAAGCTATTATGTATCATGTTTTACTTCTTGTTTATCCCGAGCAACTAACTGCTTTGCAAAATTTCCCCAGTGGGGTTAAGTTGAATGTTAAATGAGGAATATGAACATAGGAGGAAAAAATCAAATGGTAGAAAGTTTTTGAAAAGTAAAATCAGAGAATTTGAAACAACTAAACAGTTTTAACTAAAATCCAGAAACAGAATGAATTCATATTTTAAAGTTTAAGTTTGCTTGTGTTTACTCTGTAATTTATGGCCCCTAAAAACTTTAGATAAAATCTTTTTTAAACAGTAATTTCTGTCTACAAGAACATCATCCAGTGAAAGGGAAGAAAAATTAGATTTTTAGCAGTAAAAAACTAAACAGGCAGAAGAAAATAGCTGCAGTTAACCTTTCTGAATAATTATTTAATTCAAAGGGTCGGCCGTTTCCAACACTAAAAAACAAATATCTTGTTCTGGCTTTTAGGCAGTAGTTTGTCCAAATCGAATGTACTTCCTAAATGAAAGTGTGCCTTGAAAAGCCGGACCAATAAAACCTAAACTGTTTTTTTGTTGCTTCCACAAATGTCTTCTGCAGAGCGCTCCGAAAAATAATTGAATGACCTTCAATTATTTCCGCTCGCTACAAATTCTTGCATCTCCTTATGAGGGAGAAAGCCTTCCTGCTTCTCTGTAACGACTGCTCCTTAATGTGTCGTTATTGACGTGTTTAGGATCATGGCTCGTATGATAAAACTACATGTTCCGTGTGCTTCTGTGTACTCTGCTGGGTGGAAATGACTCTTATGAATAAAAGAACAAGAAGAGGAAGAAAAAAAAAACCCACTGCTAAGAATAATATATTAATGGAGTTTTATATCTTGACAATGTGGAGGATTTATTCGGAGGAACTCTGTCAAAGGGAATGCGTTTTCAGCCGCCTGAAAATGTCATCATTTTGCTAACGTCACTTTTTCCATTTAAATCCTCTCAGATGATGTATGGCCGCGGCGCGCCAACATGGCACACGCTAATTGACCGAGGCATATCGTGTGGATATTTTCCCCACTCATCCACTCAAGATCTTGAATACCAATCCTCAGCTCAGGAGCCCCCCCCCCCCCCCCACCTATCGACACGTCCGCCCTGGCTCGGCGTGGTGTCAGCAAAATACGCCGCTGAGATTGTTACAGACGTTATCTGCGACAAATATGCTTGTTAATATTCTTTATCTGCAGAGCTCTTTCAAAAAAAAAAAAGATAAATGGTGGCCTGGTCCTCCGCTGACAGCCGGGTCTGGCCCGCAAACATCAGAGTCCAAAGCCCCCTCCTGCTTTATAGGCTGCTATTAGGAGCAGCTTCCAGGCAACAAAGCATACATAGCAAATGGGCCTCTTTAGTAATATGATAATTTATAAAAGACACCAAGTGAGACTGAGTGAATATTCTGCAGAACCCCCCCCATGCTTTGGGCTTAATAGATGCCTGCTCTTCTCAGGACTGCACCAAATGTGGCGACTCCTGGGGGTGATGGAGTGAAGGCCAGCCTCAGTCTGACAGCTTTTAATAAGGAAGGAAAATACTGGGTCAATTTTCAAAGAGAAGATTAGGAAGGAAGATGGTTCTTATAGACACAGGGAAAAAAACAAAACAAAACAAAAAAACTAGAGAACTGAGCTTGTGAACCTTCAAGTCTAGGACGTGGCACCAGGAAACACACCGCCATGTTCCCAGCATGCCTCACTCTGGGAGCTCATTGATCAGTTCTATTTGTGTCGAGTCGCATCGCGTTCTTTTCATATCAAGACCAATCTTTGTCTCCGTCTTTTGTCTTCCCTCCTGTTTCTTTCTTTCGCTTTAACACAGGCTCCCCGCTGAGGCTCATATCTAGAATAAAACACACACACACACACACACACACACACACACACACACACACACACACACACACACACACACAGGATCAAACACTTGGAAAACATTGATTAGGTTAAAGTACAAAAAAAAAAAAGATTTGGTGGGAACATACCTCCTGTCATCTTTGATGCTCTGCCTCATTCATCAGAAGCTGCTGATGAAGACCATCTGTGTGTGTGTGTGTATCTGTGTACTTGTTTTTACTACAGAGTGAGGACCATTTGCACCATAGTTACTATCAAAGTGAGGTCATCACTTTGTTTGCAGCTCTGCTATGCTTTACTAGTTAGGTTTAGAGGTATGGTGTGAATTAAGTTTTGGTTCAGGTTAGAGTTAACTATGGACCAGTAATGGTTTATTTTAGGGAAAATGTCTGGGTTAGACATAAATACAGTTACAATAATGAATGGAAGTCAATACAATGTCCTCAGTTTGATGCAAATACAAGGATATGTGTGTGTGTACCTGTGAAAACCTCTTCTAAACTCAGAGGATGTAGTGTCAGTTTTCTTTTCTGGATCAGAAAGATTTAGTTTTTTCAAGACCTGTTTTTTTATTGTTGTGTTTAAAGCTCTGAAAACAATAGATTTTTGGATAAAGTCAATTAAAAATTGTAGTTTGATGCAAAGGTTTGTTACCTTCTGGCTCAATATGTGGGGATTCATGTCATTTTATCTGTCTGCATGAGTAGTTATCTGAAAATTAAACCAGCTTTTCACATAAAAGAAACAGAAGTAACTGGAGCAAAAGACTTGTTTGTACTTTTAAAATGTCAGATTAATTAGTGCTGCATTAATTAGCAATGTTTAGAAACAAAAATCTATAAATGTGATGGAGTAAATCTGCCCAATCAGATGAATTTCTTGTTTTACCTTCTGTCACTTCATTCTAATGATGACAGGTACCAGGTTCGGTGTGCTGCTTGATGCTCTGCTCCTGCGGGACCAGCCAGACCCATAGAGGCATTATCACCTTTTTGCCAAAGCGTCAGAACTGAATGAATTTAATTTCATATTGCTCGAGTCTTGAGCAACCCAGAAATCAGTTAGGGAACCTGGAGACCAAGGGCCAGCCGGGAAACGAGGGAACCAGGAGGGAACCAGGAGGGAACCAGGGTAACAAGTAAAAGGAAATTAAATAACAAAAACAGAACCGAGGTGTGAGATCAGGGATTGAAGGTCACGGTTTCACTCTTCATGCAAGTATTTAACACTGACATAAAAACATGACAACACATTAACAAAATACAAACAAACCTCCGTAACACAGAGATGACAGCCATACACAAGCTTCCCATGAGTCCATGGTTCTGCTCCTGATGGTCACCGCTGGCTGAGCACCGTGTGGGGGGGGGGGGGGGGGGGGGGGGGGG
>JARVGW010000346.1:3606328-3632005 GCA_031762495.1 Anablepsoides rubrolineatus | reverse complement strand
CAGCCCTGTTTAGTCTGCTTTAATCAAACTCTAGTTTGTTTGTCTGGAAAGTCTGGTTTGTTTGGGGAGGTGTGAATGCGTAATCGAACAAAAAAACCAACTCTGGTCTGCTCATAAACCTAGGTCTCAGTTTGGTTGAAGTGAACTCTGGTGCAGTTTGATTGCATGTGTGAACATCAAACGGACCAGAGACCCTCTCCAAAAAGAAAGTGGACTATAACACAGGACATTCTGAGTAATAACAGTAATAAAGTTACTAATATCCTGTAGATACCTCGCTGGATGTCTGCATAAGGTGGACATCACTAGGGATGATCCAGATTTGTTGGCTCCCGATACAATCCGATTTTTAAAATGATTAGTCTTTCCGATAGCAATCCGATACTGATCCCCTTTATTTATTTATTATAATTTTTTTATTGATACATTTGCCAAAAACAAAACATAAATCCTACAACCACTAAAATCTGACATTACTCCATGTTTGTTTACATTTTGTGAAGAAGGAAGTTGCGCTCCATGTTGTTTTCTGAGGTTTTTTGTGTCAATTCCTTCAGTGGTTCTTGGTGCAGCGCCCCCTCAGGCACAGGGTTTAGTTTGGTTGATAAAAAGCAGTGTGAATGAACCACACCAACTGAAAATATAAACAAATTTTGCAGTTTTGGTCCTCAATCAAACAGAGTCTACCATCTACTATCGGGTATGAATACGACCTAATACTCAAACCTTTTGATACAATACTCCAGTTCTTCTGAAGTCCTTGTGTTTCTGATGATGTTACTGGTATAAAAGTCTTTTGTCTTTATGTTTTACAAGTTAAAAGTCTTCATCATCTCTGCTGTGACACTTATCACACAGTTGGGTTATTTCTAGTAACAATAACAAGCAGCCAGGCCAAACCATCATGGCTGCTTGATCCGATCATTTTAAAGTGTGGGAAGCTAACAAACAGGAACAAAGTACTGCTTATAGCAAATGACAGTGAAGGTACCTTAGAGTCGATGTGTCCAGTGCTTCCATCAGTGTCGACCAGAAACTGTTTGTTTTTATTTTCTTACAAAAGTCATAAGTTTTTAGATCTCAGTAAATCTGTTCGAATGGCCTGAAGACATGAAGTGGCTCAAATGATTACAGCCGTCATCATGTTTCCATCTCATCTCCAAAAGGCCCCGAAGCTTCCCCACATTTATTACAGCTACCACCGCTCTCGCACGTTTTATTGTTTCTACCTGCAGTTATGATAGAAAATAAAGTGAAAGGAAGTAAAGGACCATTACCTGTTTTTCTCCTGAGTCCCCCCCCCCCACCCCACCCCCCGACCCCTGAGCGTTTTTTTCGGCGGCCGGCTGCTGTTGATTTCAACCCACAATCAATTCATTTTAATCACGTCGGGCAGCGCAGGGAGCGCCGCGCTAATTGATTGGCAGGTATTTGCATATACAGTACGCAACAAAATGTCACCAACGGCCTTGGCGGTGACCTGTGTGGGCTGCTGGCAAAACAAACTGATGAGGGTAATTTATCATGCAGCTCGTGCTCTATTGAGCAGGGGGCAGCCGCGCCCACTATTGTTAGCATTGTCAGTCACTTGTCACGCTGCGGTGGGCACGAGGAGAGGGGAGATGAGATGAGTCAACACCAGAGGAGACAGAAGGGGAGCTGTAAAGACACCGATCGGACAGATGATTCAACGCTCCACTTTGTTTTGGTTTTTTTCTACATCTCTGCTGCCACGTTGACCAGATAGAAGAGAACAGACTTTAGTTATTTTTTTCTTTTAAAAAGAGCAGAGGTAACATATTCAGGTTTTTCTTTTGTTTCTTCCTTTCCACTTGAAAAATCTACAACTTTGCCCAAAACTGTAAAGGGCTTTTTTTTTTTGTTTTAAAGAGAGAAAAAGAAATAAACTCAGAACTCAAATATCATTTTGTGTCCAGGGTTGTAAGGAAAACCGTCATTTTCTAAAACCAGATCTATTTTTAGTCCAGTTGTTTATTTTGTTGTGCTTTCAAACCATAATTTAGTCGTCTTCAGTCACTTGAATTAACTCGTGTGCGTTTACCCGTAAACAATTGCTAATCTCAACCTTTTCAGAAGGCACAAATTATTTGAACTTTTAAAGAACCATGACAACCATAGAAGCAAAGATGGTAATTTAGAATGAAAGAAGGAGATTTAACCTGTCAGGTAATCTTTATTTCATGTTTTTGTTGTTTTCAGAGGTTGGGACAGATGGAGCAGTTTTCAGAAGCCCCATTAGTTGAAAGCAGGTGATTTTTTTTTGCCATTTATTATAAATGATTATGCCCACTAAGTTTACATTTTAATACATTTATTAAAAATGGTACATATTATAGAAGATGTTAAAATACAGGAGGAACAGGGCAACGAGCAAACCAATAAATAAACAGATTTAAGTTTTTTGGGAAAAAAAAACCTCACTAAGTAATTGCAGATTGATTTGAAATCAATAATAATAAACAATAAATCTGTTTTCTGCATTATATTTATACATGTTCAGGGGCCTGTATTTGGTCCTGGGAGCAGACCTGGGACAGCCACAACACAAATGAAATCTCATCTACATTTTCAGAGCCAACTTTTTTTTTTTCCTGTTTGTGTCACGTAGAAAGTTGGACTTTGGTCTTAGAAGGGCAGGCAGTTATTGTTGTGCTGGCAGTGTGAAGGCACAATGATCCTTCTTAGCAGGATGATAAAAATCTGTCACAGTTCCGTGCGCCGAGGAGCCCATTGTTTTGAGGATTAAGGAGGATTACGGGAGGATGCTGGTGACTGAGAGGCTTGAGCTGTGTGACCCTTTCACTAATCATTAGGAGACAGATATAGAGCAGTCAAACTCCTAAAGCCCAACATCACTTTGTATTATCAATTATTCATGGCCGACAGGAGGAGTCCAAGTATGAAGGAGATGGAGACAGGAGGGGACTTCAAGTTCCTCATGGTGCCAAAGAGCACTCAGAGTCCAGTGACACAATAAAATATATGACTGACTCAAAAATGAGGCTCTATTAGCACCCAATATGTGTAATCATTTGAAGCTTTTAATCTGATTGACATGCTGAGTTATGGAGCCAAAATGCTTCATGGCAGTGTTCAGTTATATACCAGCAGCGTGGTGGGAGAATAATGCAACTGCACCCTGGTGGTCTTAAAAAGGACTTGAGCAGATGTTGTTTCTGTCACAGTAAAACAATAATTTTAGGATTTGTAAATTCAGTCACTTCTTGTTTGTTTCTGGATGAATTTAACATTGGATTTTTACACAAGTAAAAACTGCTGAGGTTGTGTCTGCTCTCCTGGCTCACTTCAGTCATCTCGTACCACCTCTGAATTTAATGTGTGAGCTTTGCACAACCATGCAAACTAATTTAGACATTAAATATTTATCAGATCATATTATTCTATATGAGCGAACTTAAAATGTCTCACCTGAGAGCTCACTGCAGAAACTGTTTATCTATCAGGTAAATTAGCATTTGTATTTCTGAAAAGAACAAATTGATATTCAGTTTAAAAGAACTTCTCTTCCTGCTTGTTAAAAACCAACCCAGTGAAGAGCTCAGATTTCTGTGAAGTACAAACTGTGTTTGAGTTAAGAAAATAAAGGTGATGAATTGTCTCCACTCTCCTACACAAACTGTACTTTATATATTTGCTCTTGTAAAGGTTAAAGAGCACCAGATCAGTTCTGCTGATCAATAATTACTTTATTTATTCAACCGTCTATAATACGACTCAGCAGCTGAAGCTCATCACAATATTTAAACCGAATAAAGAAACTGATTTTTATTTCTTTATCAATTACTTTATAATAAAATATTACAAAGGCAAATGTTTTTTTTAACTACAAGAAAATGGTACCACTTTACAATAAGGTTTCCCTTATATATGACTTATAAATGTTCATGTATTATCTAAATGTATCATGTTCATATTTTCAGACCTAATCAGCACAAAAATGTACTGGAAATTATAATATTGTATTACTGCACTGTACATTTCCACAGGTAGAAAAAGGAGCCTTAACAGTACAATATTTAAAAGGCTCCCTTATATTTATACATGTTTAATAATCCTTAATAAATAGTTTCCAGACTTCACATTAAAACTGAGTTCTTTATACTTAAAGCAATGAACAACAAAATGTTTTGCAATGAAATTATTACTTAAAATCAACATTTGTCATTTAGTCAAATTATAGTCACAAAATATTGTTATAAATAAGACCTTTTACATTATGGCAATGCTAATTGCAGAATAATGGCAGACAAGATGTTTGCTATTATTTCTTGCTGTTTCACACTTTGTAAGAACATCTCTTAATGTAGAAAACATAATGATTCCTTTGTCTCTGATGGCATGGTGCTTTAACAAGCTACGAGGAGTCATTTATGTGACTAAATAAGTAATATCAGTGTGTTTGTGCTAAAAGGGAGCACAGATGGTTGTAAATTACAGCTTAATGTAAGAGAGAAACAAACTTTTTGGCTGCACCTTCACCCTGAGTTTAAGGGCACAGACTTGTTCAGGAAGTGTCAGAGTCGCCGGCACCAGCAGCAGTCGTGCTGTAAATTGTGTTGTTGAAGGGTCACGTCCTTCTTTTTTATCTGCGAGCGTTCTCCCAAAGAGAATTCTCGTGTGAAGCTGTTAGTGTGCTAATCGCCTCTGCCACACTCCATTATCAAGGTGCAGCGTGTCTTTAGTAAAGTGCAGTCCCACACTTCTCACCTCGTCTTTCGGGGACAGTCGGAGGAAGTTGATGTTGGCTGCCGGAAAGTCCGGAGCTTTTCGGTGATTCACCCCTTTGTGCATCGGCTGTACTCGTATAAATAATTATTTTTGCTTTAGTCTCAGTGGAATAAAGATTTAGCTGTTCTTTTTAAGGACAGGGTCACATTTTTCATTATTTAAATTCTGTCAGAAATTATGCCATTAAGGATGGCTTTAGAAACAACACAAAAAAATGTTTGCGGGAATCTGTATTTTCATGTGGACAAGGCCGAAATAAACTCCCTTTACCAGTAAAGAAGTTCCACCAAACCCTAACCCTAACCCCAACCCTAACCTTCCTGTCCCTTCAAAGTAAAGCTTTACCCTCCTGAAAACCAGGCTTAGTGGGTGTTCAACCAAAGTTTAACCACTAAAATTCAAGACTCAACTTTTCCAAACTAAGATAATTTAAACTACAAGAAACAACATTAATCTTAATATTCTATCCACAGATTTTTAAAAGAACATCCCTTTAAAATAACCCACTTCCACAAATGAATACCTGAGTGTATCAGTGGGCCGAATGTTGAGTTTAAAAGTCTTGGACAATCTAAATGATCTGGAGCGTTAAGGTTTTACTCGTACGCGTATTGGTCTTATAAATTGTTTGTATGAGATTTATCAGGGCGGCTCTGAATGTTTTATTTGTTTTTGTTTAGGCTCATCTTGTTTGTGTTTTGCTTTTACTCGGGGAAAGTTAAAATGTCAGTCTGGGTAATAAGTTTTCAGCTCCCTTTTGCAAATAGTGCACATCTGTTTCTCCAGTTTATTACAGCTGTAAGCCCAAATCAAGAAAAGCACACGGAGCTGAGAATGTAATGGATTTTAATGCTGAAAATCTGTAGGTGCTTTCAGCTGCAGTGATAAATACTCTGCTTGTGCTGCTGACAAATGTTGGTTTGAGCCGATGAAATAATCCACGTTTGATTGTATCACTGACTTTGAGTAATACAGCTCATATTGGTTGCAATTCTTCAGTGATCAGTAACACAACCTAAGCTTTTCAGAAAATTGCTTCAGAATAAATCTATTTTCACTCGAACCGGGGTGAGACACGGTGACATTATTTACGACTGCGACGCGTCGTCGTGTGAGATGTTTTAAGTAAGCGGACAGCTGAATGACTCTAATATCCAAATAAAAGGCAGACTGTTATCTTGAGTTATGCTGAAGGATGGAGCACATGCACCTCCACCATTATGCCCCGGCTCCATGTCATCAATCCTGCCTATAGCACTAAATCTTGGCCTGGATCTATGAACCCCCTATTGGTATTGGATTTCAGGACAGCTATGAAACCTTCAGTCAAAGCTTTAAAACATCATCTTTGTCTTAATCCACTGATCGATAGGTCTGACAGGTTGAAATAACACAATAAAGTAGATTTAGGGGGCTGCAGTGTGAGGACGTTTCATACTTAAGATTAAGGGCTGGTGTATTGTGCTGTGAGGCCAGTATAACATTGTCTCAGTGAATGTCCACACTGGTCACAACACAACTTGTTAGCACAGTAAGAAATAGATTTGATTTGAAAGCTGGACTTGTTACTTCAGCTGATTTAATTCAACATCTGGGTTTTGTGGCACATTGAGCCAATAGGAACTGAACAAGTTATGAGGATATTGTGGATAGAGCTGCTTTAAAGACATGAGTTATGCAGTCCGGTTATTCTTGAAGGTTACCCCTAATATACACTACATGCTCCACCCTGGCACCTGCAAATACACAACCATTATAATCAATGAGAGTATTTTATACTGGCTCCGCAGGG
Organism: Anablepsoides rubrolineatus; assembly: GCA_031762495.1. Lineage (NCBI taxonomy): Eukaryota > Metazoa > Chordata > Actinopteri > Cyprinodontiformes > Rivulidae > Anablepsoides > Anablepsoides rubrolineatus. The sequence continues at coordinate 3,625,443 of JARVGW010000346.1, read as the reverse complement.
TGGCACAGGGCGACGCAGAGCGGGCGGCGATCCATCAAAATTAGATTTGATCCTATATTTACCAGACGCCGGAGCTGCTCCACAGTCTATCTGCAAAGATCACGATGATCACCATCAGGAAAAGGAATAAGCAAAACATCCGTATTTTCACAATAATTCACCAAAGGCAGACTCATTTTGTTGAAATCCCAGCTTTATTAATAAATATATTGGTATATTTTTACACAAATGGTGTCAGAATGTATCGTTCTGTTTGGGAAGCAGGTGGCAACGTGTAGCGTGCAGCATATGTTTACACAGGATACATGTGGATTTTATTTTGAAATCAGAAGTTTTAGAAAGACAACAGGGATGCAGTTTTAACTGTTTGGAGTCTGGCTTTCACAGAATTAATTATTTTGCTCTGACTTAAACATTTTTCATTGGATTTATCGTGCAGTCTCAAATTTCCTGCTCACACTTCTCAGAGCTCCTCTTTGCTTCGCACCGGAGTGGAGCGGAACTGCATAGTGTAAATTAAGGGTCAAAGTTCTGATTTTTTATTTATTTTTTGAAGTAGGGTTCTGTGGAAATGATGGTTTGATACAATGTAAGCTGGTAGACAGACTGGTGCCACCAGAGGCATGGCTCAACCAATCAACTAACCTACTCCAAACTATAAGCCGCTACTTGTTTCACACGCTTTGACACACTGCAACTGAAACTATGACTTCAATAATTTATGAAATGTTACTGTGTGAGGCTGATGCACAAGTGCTTATAAACAAACCCTATATATTGTAGTTTCATGACTTCCTATTTGCATCACAAGCAGATAGAAAAAAGGGCAAATTTGCCAAACATCATTTATAGCTGCAAAAAAAAAAAAAATTTCCATCATAGCTAAAAATGGGGGTGGAAGTCATGTTTATTCATCCTTCTATCCTCCATTCTCCAAACCACAAAGACGATGCACGCCTTCATAAAACTTTTAGAAAGCCTGGTTTCACGAGCTCACGCTGCAAAACAAAACTTTGTTTTTCAGAGACGCTTTGGGTTTGGTGATAAAAGCTGTTTAAATAAGACTCTGTGACGGTGCAAAAGCAGAATAACTTTTTTTTTTAAATCAATTATTATATGAGTCATTTGTTGGGACTAATTGAGTGCAAATACATTAAATGTTTCATACATGCAAACATTTCGAAATAATTCTGCCCAAGTCCTCCTCTTTTATTCTAATACAAAAACATTTCAATATCAAACTATTTCAGTCTGATTTTAGCTGTTTATTTTATAAAGACAAAGAACTTTTCCCTCTGTGTTGTAATAAATCAACACTGTGGAGTGATGTTATAGAAGCACCTTTTTCTGCAAGGTATGTTTTCAGTGGAAGGTCACAGCCTGAGTGGCACTTTGACTGATCAAAGGAAAAATTGGACCAACCATGAGGCCATTCGGACCACTCAAGTGTCCATTTGGTGTGACATTAAAAAGAACGAGGCATGGAAGCGCTGCCATCTAGAACATATATGTCCCCAGAAAAGACCCGTTTGGTACTCACTCTGCAGTGGTTTGTTCTTTTCCTTCTTTATTTTACATAAACACGCAGCTCAGAACATGTTCCAAAAACCTCACATTGTGCATGTTCTAGTTTTTTTTTTGTTAGATTAATGATACAAAAGCCTTTCTGGATCAGTTCTGGCAGAGTTGAGTTCCTCTGTGACAAACTTTAACTTATTTTTTCTGTCTGGTGTCTCAGTGAGTGTGTCTGTTTTTCTACTTGGTTATTTCCAGATGTTGTTCAGTTGTACTTTGACATATTTTATTTCTATAAATGCAGCCAAAATCTAAAACTAATGTTTCGGAATGGGTGGCTTGGGGGCTTTGTGTGACCCACACGTGACTTCCGTCTGGCCTGCCAATTTTTTTTATTTTAAAAAAGCAGAATAATTTACAGACGTGTGTTTTTTGTGCAGCACGAAGGAGCAAAACCCAAATTCTAGGTCTGAAGGAACAATAGTTTATTCACTAGCTCAGAGGTAACTAGTCACTACATGATCAGTGCAAAAAGTAAAATTAGTTTTTTTGCCTTTCCTTTCCAGTGCACATTTTTACCAAACACAAAACACAGTTCATCTTAAAACACCCTCACTCAGCATTTATAATTGAGTTGTATATATTTATAGTTTATCAGCTGTTTTGATTCAAAATAATATTATAGAATAGAATAAACCTTGTACAGAGAAATTACAGTTTAGTTTAGTTTTTTAGATGGGTGACCTTTTTTGTTTATTTCATTTTGAAAATTTGAAATCAATAAAATCACAACAAATTTATGCACCTGCCTAATTTTGTTTAACCATTTATTGCACACTTTCTGTAAATCATATAAACTTCATTTCACTTCTCAAATATCACTGTGTTTGTCCTCTATATGATATATTTAGATTTTTTTTATCCAAACAATCAATGATTTATAAAGGTAAATCAAGAAAATTAACAAGGCTGCCCAAACCTTCGCACCCCACTGTATTTTCTGTTGAACCAGTAAACTAAATAATGATTTGATCATTTTCTCTGTTCTTTTTAAAAGTTAGCATATTTGGATGAACTTGAACCATTTTCTCTAAAAAAAGGACAGGTCACAAATATGTGGGCAGATCTTTTTAATTCTGAGTATTTTTAAACTAGAGGAAAGATTGTCTTTAATAACCCGTTTAAATCTAAGCCACAGGACAGCTAGTACAGGATTGATAATGTTGGCTCTTATTGAACAAGTTTACACTGCAAGGCTCCTTCACGGTTTAAATGACCTTTTTCACTTTTAAGTTTCCCAGTACACACACGCACATAAAACACCATGCTTAAACTTCCTTCAGGCACTTAGGATTTTAACAGTCGGATGTTTAAAAAGTCATTTCAATCTCAGAACATCACACAAACAATATTGAATATCACCCTCCCGTGTCAGAAATCACGTGAAAAATGATTTTTCCTGTTAATAGAACCATAGTTCCTCTCATCTGTGTTTGTTTGATCACTTCAACACACACGTCCCAGACAACTTTTACTTGACGCGTAACGTCACACAGATGTGTCGCTCAGGGAGACAGATTGAGACCAAAGCAGCTTCACACTTCAAGTCAAGCTGCCGCCGCTGATAAAGGCCCATTTAAATGTATAGAGGGGTGTCGCGTCAAAAATGTGTCGCCAGGAGGTAAAACTCGCTCTATCGGGAGGGTTCCCCCAGGGGTAGTTAGAAGCAGAGCCACGGAGCGCTCGCCCCACGAGGCTTATTGTTAGTCGAATGAACAGACAGAATTTGATTAAAACATTTCAAACATCATTTGGCCCACGATGTGGTGCCGAGAAGCCCCCCCCCCCTGCAGAGCACACTTAACACCCCGACGATCTCAGGCGGGAGGCCTCTTACACCAGCTCAAAGGTGAGCCCACAAATCACTGTAATGCATCCGGCGGGGGTTTCTCTCACAGTATCCACTTCCCTCTCTCCTCCTTCACTGTTCCCAGCGCTCGTCGTTAAAAATTCATTAGACACTGTTTGTATCGCCTCCTCCAGGATGTCACCCTTGATGGCCAGCTGTGTAGGAAAAGGCAGCTTCCGTGGGCTGGAGGGGATTGATGGAGCTCCCAGCGAGCGCGGAGGTGCTCTCCGTCGCTTTGATGCGTGCGTCGGGTCACATCGCCGCAGACGCGCTCGGGAGTCGGGATGGGAGTCGTTTAGTTGCTCGATCGCAGACCGCGAGCCCCATGGCTTCGGCTGCTGTCGGAGCTCCTGCAGCCAAAGTTCACTCGCCAAATGTTTGTGTTCAAATTGCTTACATGCTGCAGATGTGTTTGTACCGTTACATGTTGAATTATTGCTGGATATTTAGGGTTATAAAGTGAGTTTAAAAGAGAAATAAGGAAACTTTAAACCAGTTCTGTCAATGCTGTGATGTATGTGTCAGCAAAATATCTCATGAACCAGTAGATCGATTTGAATAATTCTCAAATGACGTACAGCTGTTTAACCTTTAGAGTCAGCTCAAATAAAGATGGCTGCCAAAACAAAATGCCCATAGCTGTTATTTTTCTAGATATTGAGCTAAAATTTGAAGTAGGAAGTATTTTGCTACACCAGCTCATTTGATTTTTGACAAGAATAATATAAAAAAACCTGTCTATAGGAATGACAAAAGCTTCATACTGTAATTTTTACATCGCCAGATTAAAAAAAAAAACTGTTTATTCTCTTTTAGTCCACCATTACGGGCAGGAAAGAAAATCTCCAGTGGGTCGAGAAGGATCCATCTGACCCGTCTCTCAAATTTGTCGGCCATATTGGTGGAGTCTTCAAATTTGGACAGCCTCCAAATTAAACCGCTGTGGCATAAGCGGCTGACAAACTCGGGCTTCGGAGGATGCAGCCCCTGAATTTGGATGCAGCTGAATTCTAACAGATTTCAGGACTGAATGATCAAGTAAAACATTGATCAAAACTGTCTGAAACCAGGTTTATAGCTGGTGCGTTGAACGTCAGTGTAGCTCTGCGCGACACCCTAAAAGCACGTCAATAACTGAGCCTTGAGATGAGAAAGTGGCAGCTGATATGATCTCCTCACCACACCTGATGTGCTCCCTCATCTCCTTGGTTTGGTTTCCATGTTCTGCTGGCTAAAAAATAAAGCCCCACAGGTTTTTACTTTGTGATTTTAAACCCATACATTTGTTTGTCAGCGAGAGCTGTGAGAGTCACTTCAATACGCTGCATACAGAAAATAATTTCCATCTAAATTCAACTGCTGCAAGTCCTCCCCATGATTAGTTGTTTATACTGTAGAGGAACAATTCTCCTCACTGGCCATTTTAGGAAAATAGTGGTATTCAGGACCAATTTTATATCTTCTCCTGCTGCTGTCATTTTCCCCTCAAAATATATCTAGATATATTCTGACAAGTTAAGATTTCAAAAGCTTTCTTCTCATCTTCAATCCTCTTAAAAGCACAATCTGTAGCATAATTGTTCACAATAGAAGAGGTTTCTCAGGCACCCTGACAAAATGAGAAGTAGCTTGTATAGGGCAGGGTAGGGCGGAGGGAGGAAGCCAAAAAAACCTGAACACGGGAGAATCAGCTGTCTGTCGGAGCGGTGAGTCGGCTCGAGCTGATAGGAGTTTGGCCGGCACGGTCGGAGCACTCGGGCGAAGTTCTGTCCTGCAGCACCGGAGCGGGCCCGTGGCCGTAATGAAATCTGACAGGATGTAAATGAGTTTTTAAAAGAGCTGCTGAAAGCTGGTCATTTTTCTGGTTTAGCGGTCCAGTGTGCTGGCCGGGTCCCCACCTGTCACCCTACATCCCCGCCTTTCTGGGGATTCACGACGTGCCCAGTGTAAACCAGCAGACCTTAGTTACCAATGACATCATGTAAAACGGTGATGCAGTTCACACTTTTGATGTCTTATTAGTTTCTGAATTAGACTTTTTAAATAGCTGTTTTTATTTAAAGAGAAAAATTGCACAAAATATATTTTCAGTATCCTTTATGGATTTAGTTCAAATATACGTTCCTTAAAAACTTCACTTTTTCTAAATTTTTGTTAACTTTTCCCCTTTTTTTTAGTTTACTCAATGAAAGTTTGTATAAAACAACAAAGATTCATTTTGTGTTGGTAACAAATGTTAAGGTGTTCTGGAGCTGTTTAATGTTTGGATAATTCCTGGAGAAAGTATGAAAGTGCTTGCCATGTGCTGTCCAATTAAAATTAAGAATTGAATTTGTTGGAGGTCACTCTGATCTACTACCATCCCAAATTTGAGCTAAATGTCTAAAAATGGCTTCTTTTTTTTTTTTTCAAAAATCTAAGATGGTCACCATAGTTAAAATGCAAAATTGACCATAACTTTGTCTAAAAATTACTTAGTTATGGTTAATTTTGCATTTTAACTATGGTGGCTATCTTGGATTTTTGGTTTGCCTTCAGTCGGTGATGGAGTGCCAATTGGCGACCACCACACCAAATTTGACCTAAAAGTGTTTTAAAATGGCCGAATTATTGCAGTTTCAAATTAGCTCTGTTGAACATCTTGAATTTTTATTTAGCATTCAGCATTTGCCAAAGCTTGTTCTTAGCTACTACTATATTAGTTTTCAGCTTTGTAAAGTCTTAAATGGTGGAGTTATAGCTTTTTTAAAATGATCATTAGCAGTTAGTTTAAACTTTTGTTTACACTGCAAAAAATATCCATCTTACCAAGTTTTAAAACCCTATATTCAGCCAAAAAATATTTTTGATCTTGTTTTGAGACTAATTTACTAAACAAGAACTGATTGTGTCAGAATATTATTCTTGTTTTCAGAAAGTGTCAGATTATTTGTCTTGTTAGCCTGAAAATTTGACTCAAATTAGGTCAAAAAATCTGCCAGTGGAGTAAGAAAATTTCACTTGGTAATATTCATGAAAATACTTGATTTGACTCCTTTTTTTCTTATTTCAAGAATCTTACCAAGTGAAATTTTCTTACTCCACTGGCAGATTTTTTGACTTAATTTGAGTCAAATTTTCAGGCTAACAAGACAAATAATCTTAGACATTCTGAAAACAAGAATAATATTCTGACACAATCAGTTCTTGTTTAGTAACTTGGTCTCAAAACAAGATCAAAAAGATTTTTTTGGCTGAATACAAGGTTTTAAAACTTGGTTAGATGGACAGTTTTTGCAGTGTAGCATTCAGAGTTAGCTCTCCACTATCAACCCACCAAATTTCAGCTTTCATATTATTGGGTTCCATGGTTGGTCCCAACCCCTGGTTCTGTCACTCATGAGGCTACTCTGATGCCTTCCTCTGCTCTGTCAATCATTTCATTTGGCAAGCCCTAACTATTGTTCTGATCCACTGTTAACCTGAAGTGTGAACTTGTATAATTACAAGGAACTCTTTTACTACAATCAGTGAATCAATAAGGATTTGACAAGTTTACTTTTATTTATTAACACTTCAAGTGAGAAAATAATTTTATCAATGTTTGCATCAGCTTAAAACTAACCAGACCTGATGCTGTTTGTCATCAATACCCAGGAAGACGGGCGTGTTATGAGGCAGAGGAGACGGGCCGACCCTGGTTGCTACCTGTTCAGCGGTAAAGGGACCCTGGTCTTCACCGAGGGTCAGCTGAGGTCGACAGCTGTCCGAAGGTCACAGTGTTGCTCTTTAAAAAGTCCCTTTTCTTAAATTTACTTTCTATTTTCTAATAGGATTTATCAAAAACATATTCTGAGAATTATTATTTTTTTAAGTTCATTCATCTATTTACTGCTTCCAACTAAAGCAACCAGTCTAGGAGTGAATACCTCTCACCAGAGACACTGTTCAGCTCCCCCTGAGGTTTCCTGCATTGTTCTCAGTCCAGAGAAGACATGTGCTCAAGGCCCATCCTAATCAGATGTCCAAACCACCTTAGCTGACTCTTTATTGCAGAGAAGCAGAGCTTGCCCACCCTACAGGTAAAAGAGGGCTTCCATCCTACCATCGCTCCTTCACATGAGGCAAAGACTCAACTGGAGCTGGAAGTAACTGGAAGGAGGTCCAGTTTATTCAGGTGATCGTTTGAAAACTTTCTACAGGAAGGATGAATGTTGATCAGATCATTGTGTGTCTTGTGTGCTATTACTGAATGCTGTGTGTGTTTTATGTTTGCATGAAAGTTTAACCTGAATATCATATTAAAGCATGTTTTTTATGTCATTTGATCTGATTTTGATTATTATTGCATCTTATTGTTTGTCTTTGTTGCAAAATAATCCGTTTTGTCACAATATAGCTTGTGTTACGTCATGTCAACTTGCAAGTTGTCATATGTGTCAATTGAATGTAACATAGCATGTGACATTTTGTCAACCTGAATGTCGTGTTTTATGATGATAGATGTCAGAAAATATCAATTTAAAACAGAAATGATTTTACAAGAAAACCTTTTAAGTTTTTTTTGTTAAATATATGCATACATGTCAAATTCAAGGCCTGCTGGGCAAATGCAGTTTGTGGTTGACTTCTATCTGGCCTGCCAAAAGCCCCACCCCCCCAAAAATGTTTTATTTACAATACCAGTCACATGTTGGAACAACTTCCTTTTTCTAGTTTATAATTTGAAATTCAAGCTGCACAAGTCAAATTAATACAGTATTTTTTTAAGTACTGAACTGTACGATAAGATGTACGATTACCTAAAACTGAAAGTTGAAGTGTCTGTGAGTCCATATTCCTTCTCCATCCCAATGCAGTCAAAAACTGGTGAAACTCATTTTGTGTTAGGATAATATCTGTGAGTTAAAGCAGTATATAATAGAACACACATTTGGACAGAGCTGTGTTAATTTCTGTCTAGAAAGTCAGAGGCCCATTCCACAAAGAGACGTTTTTTTTCTATCTCACATCTTTCTGTTTCTTCTTGAGTATACAATTTCCACAACAGTAGTATGTTGTATTTTTTTGTAATTTCTAACAAATTACTATAGTATGTGGTATTTATTGTAATTTTGGATCAAAATACCACATACTATATTAAAAGGTCTTTTTCTTGATGTATTTTTTTTAATCTTTTGGTTAGTAAAACTTGTGAAAAGGCGAATCCAAATGCAGGCTGAGATGAGCTTTAATTTGTTGCATCTTTTATCTTCTGTATTTCACTGAAAGTAAATTCAAAGCATGTGGGTCATTAGGGAGTAAGATTGTTTATTTAATGAATAACATGGAGCCACAGTTCACATTAAATGTAAATTAATGTTGTCAACAGCATTGAGATATTTACCTTTATTTATTTTACAGTCTTATATGAAAGTGTACAAATTAAATTAAGAGTCTTTGAATGAAAAGTTGGATAAAATCAATCGGATAACTAAATACTATATAACTAAAACCTGCTTGTGAAAAATAGCCAACTGATTCAGTGTATTTCATGTTATGTAGCTGGCAATCAAAATATTTTTTTGTGCACCAGTGTTCCCATGTTTAAATAACACCTGTTAAATAATAAATAATTTCAGTGCTTGTAAGCTAACATGTTACAAAACTTCAAGTTTAGACATGGATGGAGATAACAGATGATGTTGACAATGCCGATGCCGACTATCAGTAGATCATGGCCGACAAGTTCGCTCTGCAGGCTGTCCTTCATGTGGTTGACCAGGAAGTGCATCACTGTCTTTGGCACGCTGTGGTGTAGAGAGAGAGAAAACAGTATGGCTGTTTAGGTGTTTCAAAGCATTTGTTTTTGCTGTAGACTAAAACTGGTTCTCAACTGTGGTCCGTGAGGAACACCACCCTGCATGTGTTAGATGTTTCTTTGGTCTGTCCCACCTGATTTGTATGAATGATTAACAAGCTTCTGAAACAAACATGCAGGATAGTGGGTCTTAAGGGCCAGGGTTGGGAACCACTGACCTAGAGCATCGTTTGTTTCATAATTGATCTTGATTTAAAGAACATGTATAATAGGTTAGCCTTCAGGCCCAGGCTGGCTTTACAAAAGAGATCAGCGATCTTAATGGGATTTTCCTGGTTAAATAACAGCAAATAAAATCATCCATCCATCCATCTTCTGTACACTCTTATTCCTTTCAGGGTCACTGGTGCCCATATCCAGCCGTCACAGTGCGAGGGGCGGGGTACACCCTGGACAGGTCACAAATCTATCACAGCAAATAAAAAAATAAATAAATAAAGCACCTGCTAATACAAACTTTTAGGTGAGCAGAAATCTAAAATAAAGTAGGGTTGAAGTTGTAACCAGCATGGAACCCACTGTTGTTTCTGACAGACTGATATAATACTGCCCACATGATGGAAATAAGGGAATAAAGATATTTATGACTAGAAATACAGAGACTTTAAGTACAAATGTCAGATGTTTACTTCTTGATCTCCTGTTTAATGTCTTCTGTCACAAACTCTAAACTTGTGAAGGTTGAATAAGAAGAAAACTAAAACTGTTTTAGAAACTATTAACGAGAAGCTAAACCATCAGTTTAGGTTATATAAAACTGCTTCCTGGTTTGAACTCCCTTCCTACATTTAACCCGCAGCCTTAAAAAAATGTGTCTGGAGTATGTGCTTCCTGTTTGACAGTCTGGTTCCTTATTTGCACTTGGATGGATGGATGGATGGATGGATGGATGGATGGATGGACCTGCAGCAAACATTGATATTAAACATTGATTGGGGCTTTGTGTCTGTTAGCTGAGATCTAGTCCAGTGTATTAGTCATGCCACTTTAGTGCCGGAAGCTCAGAAAATCAGGGTTCTAAATCCTAGCTGTGTTTATGAACAGTTTTGAAAATGTCCTTTACTCTTACACAAAGATAAACTTGGGGAAGTCAGAACATTACCTGTGTGAGCTGGGAGTTGGCTCAGCAGTTAGGTTGTGTGACTTTGTTGCTGGTAGACTAAGGTTCAAATCCCACTGCTCTTTGATTATCTAAAATAAACACCAAACTGACTTTGCACAGTTTTACAATGTTTCTTCCCTTCTGAATCCTTCATGGGATCAATTTGTAGGAGTTCCAACATGATTTGCTTGAGATGGGAGTTGGCCTGGTGGTTAAGTTGTGTGACTTTGGTTCATGAAGCTCAGGGTTCAAATCTCATTGTAGGCTTTGAACACTTTTGGATGATTTCTTCGCTTCTGAATCCTTCATTGGCTAAACTTGTAGAAGTTCCGACTTTGTCTGAGAAAGCTGGAGGTTAGCTCAGTGCAATAGTCACCTGGCTGTTGGAGCATCACCAGTCAGAATCTCCTGGTTCAAACCCTGGTAGGGCCAGCCATCTGAGAGAGAAATATGCTCATCATACCTACAGGTTGAGGAATGTAGGTCCATGATCAAGACCTACCTCTAAAGCTGGAGCTAGATAAATAGTTAGAATAATTAGAAATAAAGAGTGTGAGGACTTTCCAATGACCTGCAGTTGTGATGAGCATGTTTCTGTCAAAGCTGCAAAGCACCACCAGAGTTCAGACAACAAAGTATAAATCTGACCATTCTGTGTGTGTCAATATGAAGAGGGAAGAAAAAAAAGTGTGAATGGGTAAAGTGATTATGAATGAGAGTGTTCTAAAATTTTAGTAAGTGTTTTCTTCTCTACACACAGCAATACACTCTCATTCATACTCACTTTACCCATTTACACTTTTTTTTTTCCCCCCCCTCTTCATATTGACACACACAGAATGGTCAGACTTATACTTTGTTGTCTGAACTCTGGTGGTGCTTTGCATCTTTGACAGAAACATGCTCATCACAACTGCAGGTTCTCACACTCTTTATTTCTAATACACTATTTATCTAGCTCCAGTTTTGGAGGTGGTCTTAATCATGACCTACATTCTTCATCCTGTAGGTATGATGAGCATATTTCTCTCTCAGATGGCTGGCCCTGCCAGGGTTTGAACCAGGAGATTCTGACTGGTGATGCTCCAACAGCCAGGTGACTATTGCACTGAGCTAGCCTCCAGCTTACTCAGACAAAGTCGGAACTTCTACAAGTTTAGTCAATGAAGGATTCAGAAGCGAAGAAATCACCCAAAAGTGTTCAAAGCCTACAATGAGATTTGAACCCTGAGCTTCATGAACCAAAGTCACACAACTTAACCACCAGGCCAACTCCCATCTCAAGCAAATCATGTTGGAACTCCTACAAATTGATCCCATGAAGGATTCAGAAGGGAAGAAACATTGTAAAACTGTGCAAAGTCAGTTTGGTGTTTATTTTAGATAATCAAAGAGCAGTGGGATTTGAACCTTAGTCTACCAGCAACAAAGTCACCCAACCTAACTGCTGAGCCAACTCCCAGCTCACACAGGTAATGTTCTGACTTCCCCAAGTTTATCAAGTTTGTTTAAGAGTAAAGAACATTTTCAAAACTGTTCATAATCAGGGCTGGAATTTGAACCCTGATTTCCTGAACCAAAATTGCAGAAGTAATACACTGGACTAGATCCCAGATCATAGAGCCTTCACTTGTTGAAGTTTAGCCAGTCAATAATTCAAATGTGAGAAAATCTTCTAAATCTAATGCGGGAATGTTCTCTCAAAATGTTTAACTTCTTTTTACACTTGTTTTTTTGTTTAATTTGAAAAAAACATTGATCTGACAATTCCCAAATATCAATGTTTTCTGTCCACACGGAACTACTCGGACTAAAGAAAAAGACTTTGGAAGAATATGACCTCTAGGACTTAAAGTTCAGCTTGACTGCAGTTGGTTACATAAAAACATTTTCTGGATCATTGGACAACCATATACCTTTGATGTGGACCCTTGGATGTTCTTGCACACAATGAGTAAGTAAGACTTGATTAGGCGTTCTATAACCTCACCGTTTGCTACTCACATTACTGTTTTCTAGCAATTGGGACGGGCTGGAGGGGAAAACATGAACAGTGAGGTGTTAATTAGTCATTCACTCCTTATGGCCTCCCAGGCTGCTTCTATGAAAAGAAATAAAGTAAAACGTTTGGGAGAAATTTGCTTCCCCATTCTGAACAATAACAGAATATCAAAAAAAAGGACAGCAGGAGGATGAAGGCTGGGTTACAAAACATGTAGAAAACAGATCAGATTACATTGCACTCATGTGCCCATAAACTTTTGAAAGGATCTGACATGATGTCCTTTCATTTCAATCATATAAACTTGTAAATATGCCATCCAGAAAAGGCCTAAAGCACATTTAAGAACCAAACAAAAACATGCGAGAGCTAAACAGTTAGTAGCTCCACACCACGTGGAATTGCTGCACTCTGAGGTGAAGCGTGAGCAAAAGGTATGCATCACACACTGAACTGTTTATATTAATTACATTATATTAATATTAGTAATATAACTGTAAAATGCAACTTTACAGTGCTTCGCTCTATTACCTTGTATCTTTGAAATATTTATTTTTTTGCATTGAATTATACATTTAAAATTGATAATTTTAGATCATTTTCTCATATTAAAGAAAAAGTTATTTTGATTTGGGAGCAGGCTCATCGGCAGGTCACTAGTTGGATAGACCTGCTGTAGTCATGTTGTAGTTTTCTTAACCAGATTTACCTCATATCACTATTGCATTATTAGGCATTTAATAATAATATACCTGTTAAAAGTTTCCTTTCATTTCCCACACACCTCCATGTAGAAGTACCTCCTGTCAGAAGCCAGAGCACTCATCTTGCTTCAAACATTTGTTCATATTCTGTTTAGATGAAAACAAACATTAGGATATCTGCATTTTCACAAGGATTTCTATTAGCAAAAAAAACCTCACTATATTTTATCGTTATGCAATTATTTAGAGAAAAATACATGTAGTCAGACCTGTATGGAGACGGGTTGTTTCACCGGCAGCACGGCTGCAGCAGTAACGAGCAGCCTCACCAGCTAAAGGCAGTTCAGGCTAAATGGAGCTTGAACGCCCAGCTGACATGGAACCGTTCACAGAGAGGCTGATCAGGGGGAGGTAAGGCAGAGAGGTTTTGGAGTTGAACCTCAGCCCTACAAACAGAACCAGGGAGGTCAACGTGGTCGGGCTCTTCTGCTGAATAAGTGCACTAATTAGATCTCTGATGTGCAAAGACACGTTCTTTAACACTGGTAGATGGAGTAAAAATAAATTTATCTGCATTGATTTCAAAAGATGTAGGAAATATTTAAGATTTTCTTTTTTTTTATCTAACATAGCAAACATGTCACCCACTGACAAGGCTTTCTCTTGTTGCTCTAACCCCCACAGATTACTGGTCACGCTGAGAGAATCCCAACCATTTTATAGGCTGAAAATATCGGCAGGGGAAGGCATCCTTGTGAGGTAAGCAGCTGTGCTGGCCATATTGTGTATCGATCCAACTTGTGCTGTGATGGCTGCACTTAATCAGATTTATATTGTAAACAAAGACTCGCAGTATGAAATGTGAATTAGCAGGTAAATGTTATCCATCAAAGGGAATAATAATATTTTGTGCAGTCTGATGCAGTATTGGTATTTCACAGATTTACTGTGTCTGCACAGAAAATGGAGAGAAATCTTTTCTCCTCGGGGTTTTCTGCTGGCTGTAGAGGCTTGCAGCTTCTTTTCTCGTCATCTCTGCAGGCGTCGATTGCTAAAAACAATGCAACAAAATTGAGACGTGCATTTCAAAATATAATAGATACCTTCCCACGAGTCCTTAAAAGAAAAGCAAACATTTAGATATTGAAGATGGCAAAGTAGGATCTAATCTAAGTCTTTCTTGGAGGTTATTCAGATCATTTGAAATGTTGGAGAAAAATCTATCCAGTAGACTTCTTTCAGAGAAATGATTCAGTGCTGGTTAGCTCAACGAGCTAGTCCATGGAAAATCTAAACCTCAAGTGGATTTTTGCCATCATGTAAATGTAAACTTTTTAACCACCGACAAGTTCACATTTTAATGCAACAAACTTCTATTTGTTTGGAAATAAAAACTTTTTTTTTACCAAACTATCCCATCTCTGCAGGGTTTCAACATTGTTTCTATTTGAGTCAAATAAAACACAAGGCGGCAGAGAATTCTGATTCAACCTTAAATATTTCTAAGACTTCTAGCAGTTTAATAATCTAATAAAATTAATAAAGTCAAATCTACTTATTATTATGGAAGCATAGCACAGAAACTATATGAGCTAATGTAGGAAGCTAATGCTTAGCTGGCTAGCTAGCGCCTTTTGGTTTCAGCTGTTCAATAACAGCAACAATTATGTCCAGGACCTGTGGAAAGAAAAGGACATTTCTACATTTCCCCGGCACCACTCTTTTCATGTATTTAATTTATTCTTAAAATATTTCATGATAAAAAAATGTATTTATATGACTTGTTTGCAGTGCTATTTCTCTCGCTCTCCTCGTCGCCGTGGGAGAGCGGCGGGAGCTGTGCCAACAAACACAAGCACGAAAATAAATTAAGAGCTCAAACTCAGATAGGAAATGAATCAGTATTCCACATCGTGTACAATACAATATCATAGCAGATTTCAATGGCTTCCACTGACTACCATAGATTTACAATGTTTTATTGGCTGCAGATCAGTCCTTGATAAATTGTCACTTTCCTTTTTTCAATGTTTCTAATAGACTGTGACTCGTAGATGACCATGAAAAGAAAGCAGCTACTGAGGTGTGAACAGAAAATCAGAGACTATGAGCCAGCAGTAATGAGAACAGCGTTTGTTCACTTTCTACTAAACTGCCATTGTGACCACATTTAAGTCCAATAAGCTTCTCTACAAAGGTACAACATATAAAACTGTTAAATATATAACTTTTTAGGGCCTTTCAAAATACATTTAATGGCAATTCTTTCCTCCGTCAGCATTCGTAAACTCTGTCGATATCCATTCTTTGATATAATCCAACAATTCCTCCTGTCAGCTGTTCAAACCGTAGCTACTGAAAACTGCAAATCTGAGATTTTTCTTCCAATACACAGTAAAACGTCCGCAGTACCTATTTGTCCAGTCTCAAAATACAGTTGTGGACTTAGTTGGAGAAAAAAAAAAAAAAAAGTCTGGAAGGTTTTAAAAGTTCGTCAGCCACTTTTTCACCGTGTGTTCTTGTTGTGGTGACACAAAGAATACTCTGGTTCTCCTCTCTGCCATTAAGTGTTATTTTTGCTCTTTGGTCTATAAAAATATGGGAGGTTTCCTCCAGCAGAAGGCCTATTCACAGCTGAGAGCTCACAGTTTGTTTTTTATTTTTTATTTTTTTGAAACAGGGTTTGGTCTGTAATGATCCCAGCTCTGCTCTGGAACGACTGCACTGGATAAAGATTCAAGAAATTCCTTATTTAATGCAGCCAGAGGCTCCAAAGAGAGGACATCCGATGACAGAAGGTGTCCAATCCTCCGTGGCACGAGCTGCTAGTTTCACAGAGCAGGCAGATGCAGTGGCGGCGAGGAGGGCACGATGTGGTGACCCGCTGACAGACAGCAGTCAGGAACAGGAGCAAGCTTGTGTCTCCAACAGTCACTCCCCGCTCCGGATGTCTCAGGCTGCGTTACGAGACCTGAAAATCAACAAGGACAAAGAAAATGGGTCATTTTCCTACAATACACCTACTTCACCTTAATTACTAGAAAATATTTCTCTATTTTCTGCAACCTAGTGATACGCCCCATGTAGGAGCGGCAGTGGAGGTTCAACCTCTGAAGGGTTCCATCACTAAACACTGTTGTGGCTTTAACACATTAACGAAACAGAAGAAAAGCTCTTAAAATAAACGGCAGGTCAGGTGAAGCTGGTTGGAATGTGCAGCACGGCTCGCTAACTGAACGCTAATTTATATATTTAATTCTCATTACACACACAGCTGTATGACTGCAGTTGAACACCAGTAATTAGCTTTATTATGAAAGAACAAAGATGCTCTTTTAGATCAGATCAAATGTAAAATGAAGTCTCTTCAAACGTCACGTTAGGAAGACGACGATGTCCTTTTGGAACCAGGATTTACTCACAAACAGTGTGGAGATTTGGACGTTTCTTCTTTAAAGCAGCATGAAAGAAGTAATTACAGCTGAAAAAGGTGTATTTATTTTTTAATCAATGTTCCATTTGAACTGGGATCAGTCATCAGGAACTCTGCTCCTCGTTTTGCTTCCACCTCTGGTGTCCTGTATGATGTTCAGCTTCATTACATATTGATGGTCAATAATTCATCATTTCTTTGTTTTTCTGATCATTATTTTATTTTATAATGTCGTAGTAACTTGTGACCTCTGATTGGAACATTCAAACCGAATACAAGTTTTAAGTCTCATCTCCTCTAGAAAACAAACCAAAAGTTACCTCACTTGCATTATTGTAACCTATCAGTGTTCAAATCTTCTGTTTTCTTACACACTTAACTGTAAGTAGTTCTTTCATGCTTAAAGAAATATCATGGGGGAGTAGGCGGGACTTAAAGCTCCTGACTAGTGCACAAGTTGGAACAATCCAACATGGTGGGTCCAGGTGGGGACAATCGATCTATGCTTTCAACCAGGGGTGTCTAGTCCTGGTCCTTGAGGACCACTGACCTGCATATTGTCCAGGTTTCTTTCCTCCAACACACCTGATTTACAAAATCCTGACTAATCTGAAGACCTGCACAGTACATAAAACTGTCACAACCACCACTGTAATGTTTACTTTATATTAGACATTCTCTGAAAGTCTACTTGACTACTTTTATATTATTTACTTATGTCACAGGAATGTCTAAGAATTAAAACGGTTTCTCCTGGCAGCAGCAGCTTTTCCTAACAGAATGTCACAAAATGTTTATTAAATCAAACTTACAGTTCTATTCACTAAGTTTGGTGTTAAAACAAATAAAGATCAGTCAGTCAGAAAATGGTACAGCTTCTTTCTTAGTTCTCCACATGAGTAATGTTCCTGTTTGAAACCAAAGCTCAGACTGAAACAGTGATGCTGCTAAAGGAAACTGATTATGATTGTATTTATCACCATTTAGACGTGTAACAAACATGAAAACTGTCTATGGGAGACAATATTCACTATGAGCAGTTGATTGTTCTGAAGACTAAAGAAAGTACTGCTGTATAAAGCAACAGACATCTCAACCACTGTGGGAAAACATAGCTTTGTCAACAAAGTGGCAACAGCACAGAACCAAGCTTAAAAAATGTAATCAAACTGATTGAGAGATCTTTCATCTATTCCCACAGTGAGAAATAGTCTTCTGCATCTCTGACCTCCATTAGTGCTTCCCCCTTCATCCTCACGTCTTACTTCAGGACAACCACACTCCATGTCTCTTCCTATAGAACACCATACTGCTCTTCCACACATAATATATCTATCACTGATGTTTACAGTTGCTACACATAATGCTATTGTGCATCTGATAAAATACTGCTCTTTAAATAAAAAAATAACAACAATACTCTGTTCCTCACATTGTGCTACCATCGGTATCATGTTTACTTATTGCTCCTGTGCAAATGAAGATGTTAATTACTTCTCTTTGTTTTTGCACAGGGAGTGTTTTGCAAGTCAAATATAAAAAAAAAAAATCTTCCCTAATAACAAAGCTGGTGTAACAGTGCAGAGACCATGAAAGAACCCCACAAATCTAGCACAAACTGCCTGTTCTGAAAGCCTCCTCACCATCTGGCCTCTGCCAGTCACAGCTAATTTGATTGAGGTACCAATCCCTTCCAAGAGAGCTGCATTGCCACTGAAGCCTAATTCATAATAATGAACTCTTGACGATTTCATGGGGTGTAATTTGCCATAAAAGGGGCAGGTGTTGAATAGAGTACTATCATGTATCACAGATGACAATGCCCTGTGCTTTGGGAATAATAATTATATTGCTGCTCCCTGAGCTTAATAGATCTACTGTCGTGATTTTGTTCAACATCAAGGCAAAACTGGCCCAAAAATACTTCTTGCATGTCATGGTGAGATTAAAAGGGGGAACTAAAAAGAAGAATTTCACAAACATTCTGCAAGAATAAAGAAGTGCAGTCCTTTAAATCATAAACAGAAATTAATCCAGAAAGAGGAAAAAACATGGATGCAGAACCACAGACAGCTGCTGAAAAGAAACCAAGATCCTAAAAGGGCTGCAGGGAAATAAACTGTTTAACTGTTAGACATATTTTTTCTGATTAAAAGCCTTTCATTCTGCAGCACTACAACCACCTCCTGACTCATAAGTGGATTTTTATGGAACTTTATAGATTCTCAGTTGGGAAAGAAGGAAAAAAAAAACACACACTTTGTGTTCACAACGTTCTGCTGAAGTCTGTAACCATTTCAACACCTAACAGGCCAGAAATACATAATGCACCTAACAAAGAAAATGATGCTTCTGAGTCACAAACGCTGGATGGGATACAGCAACAGAAGGGATGTCATGGACAAAGCTCAACTGTGCTAATGTGTCATTAGAACAGGCCTCTCTTGGTTTATCAGGCACTTTTCTCAATACAAACCAATAAGTGGACAGAGGACATTGTTTAATTTCAGGAGTGTAATGGGGATATTAGGCACAACACTGAGTCTGGTGTCCCTCGTCTGCATCCAGAGAAAATCTGTGCCGACTGTATTTCCAAGTAAAACCAAACTTT
>JARVGW010000346.1:3452849-3475527 GCA_031762495.1 Anablepsoides rubrolineatus | reverse complement strand
TGGTAGTAGCTGAGAGTCATCTTCAACACATTTCAGGAGTGCTTGCATCATTACACGACAAAACAAAAAGACAACAAAAAAGGTCAAATGAGATGAATAATGACATAACAAAAACTTTTTTTTTTCTAAGGTTTGACTAAAATAACTAGCTCCCTTCTAAGCCTGAAAGATCTGCATTATTTCAAGGAATATTTGAACATACAAGGTGATAAAAAAAAAACAGCCTGTATAAATTCTGATCCAGATGTGCTGTGAAGTTTTACAGCAGATTCTAAACTTTAAAACAAATTGAACTGCAACCAGCCCAACTGTCACTGGAAAATAACATGAAATGGCATTTCTGTCATTTTCAGGATGTGACTGTGAGGTTTGTGTCTTCACTGCCCCCCGAGGCACATTGACAGCACAAGTATCACTACCAATTTTTATTTATTTATTTATTTTATCTGTGCATTGCAGTACCTGCATGTGTGAATCATTTGTGCATGTTGGGGCGTCTCTGAAAGTGTGTCAACAGTGATAACGTACCACACACTGCCAAAAAAAAACAAAAAAAAAAACAAGGTTGCAGAGATATGACAATCTGGCGCCTCCGGTGCTGCAATGCCAGGACGAGCAAAAGAGAAAAAAAAAAGCAACGTAACGCGGAAATCTGAAATGGTTTGGAGGAGACTGACCTGAAACTCCAGGATAAAAATTTGAATTTTAAGGGAAGGGTTGGTTGGGTAGAAATCACTTTTATGTGTTAAGAACCCACCTCATTATGTCAATAAAATAAACAGTTGAGGTCAAATGTTCACTAATTATGAATGGGATGTTCAGAATGTTCATTTTTAATGGATTTCATTGAATAAAACAATTTCCAGAATTATGTGATCTGTGTCCAGGTTTTAACCATTTAGATGCTGATTTAAAATGTAAATATTTAATATTCCAGTAGTTTGTGCAATGCACCAGTACCACAGTATGATGCTACCACCACCATGCTTAATCCTTCAAATGTACAAAAAAAAACATCTTTAGATTTAAGAAGTGTGGTGTAATACACACAGTTTTATCCATTTTGTCACATAACTCATAAAATAATTGTGAATATCTCAACTGTTTATCTGAGGTGTAAAAAGTTTATTTCCTTAATTCATAAAACAATATATATAAGACAAAACAATTTAATTATAAAAAACATTTATTTATGTTATCTTTACAAAAAATGCATTAATATATAGTTATTATAAACTCCAAACTTACTTCTTGTCATTGTGGCCAAATAGCTCATTTTATAGGGATGTAAAACTGGCATCAGTGTGGTGTTCCTGAACATCTTCACTCTTATTTCCTCTGAGGAGGTCAGATGAGTATTAATCTAATGACTGCTGTCAAACTAATTCTTTCTATTTAGGCAAAGACAAACCACCAACGACAGTGGATCTGATAGACAAACAAGAAATAATGAACCCTGGCAGGTTAAAAACCTAATAAACTGAAACTTACCCTGAAAAGTCAATGGTTCAAATAAATCATTAGAAGCCTCAAAGTTGCGCCCAAGTGTGTGTAAACCACATCTGAGGATTCTTAGACAACATCACAATCAGTGTTACTGTTATAAAATGTTAAATGTTTAAGCTAATGAGTTTGAATCCTCTCCACAGAGAAGAATCAGCTGTATGTGACACGGCTAATTCAATTTCCGTAGGTCTAAGTCAGAAAGCTTCATTCCTCATGCGCGTGAGTCACTGTGGACTTATTCCTGTTAGCTTATGCAATCTTGTTAGAGGCAGCTAATGTGACCTCGCTCTGAAAAATGCCAGACCTCGGTCTTTTTAAAGAACTCTGATCAGAAGCAGCGACGCTACGAAACAACCTCAAATTAAACAGCTAGTGCTACTTTTAGTTCCAAGATGCTTTCTTTAGAATAAACAAGAACTTGTTCAGTCCTGGTTTCATCTATTGGCTGGAAGAAAAAAATAATCTGCTTTCTGGCAGCTTCTCAGCAGGAAAAACTTTACAGAGTTTGTGGAAAGACTTTATTAAGGTAAAAATAAAGTATTGAGCTGTTTAAACCTACTGTTGAACACTGAGATACACACTATTTGTACTTATTGGTTTAAAGGCTTTTCTTTCAAACTCTCCACTCTGCAGCCAGGAAAGATTAGTTTTTACTCTCTGATGGACCCGTTTCAAACTGGTCCTAAAGTTGAAGTCCTTTGCACTAACAGAGAAATACAGCCTGGCTGTGCAAACCTGCTTGCAGCTACAGTTAATGCTTTCCTTAAAACATCCATTTGCAAATCTTATATAAAAAAACCTTCCAGTGCAGCAGAGAACTGCAAGCCAAAGCACGCAGACTACAACTTTTATCTTTAAAGTCTTTGTGCCTGGCAATTGACCTTAGTAAAATGTGTTTTAATAAAAGAAGAGGAAAAAGAACCATCGCAGCAAAGGTTACACACTGTTGCTGCTTTAGCACTCGCCTCCTTTATGTGTCTCTGATGACTTCAACATCAATGTCCAATGTTTTTATGTTCATTCACAACCTAAACTCTCATCTTGCTTCTTGTTTTCTTCTTCCCCTTCAGAAGAAACAGCCCTGCTTACTATAGCTACAGCATTTTGCATAACAAAGGAGAGGGAAGTATTGACGTGGGGAAAAAGGAAGAGGAGGTTGGATAAAGTCAAGTATGTTAAGGAAGTCGTCCCTTTATGAGGTTGTGTGTGTGTGTGTGAGTATGTGTGCCACACTGTGTGTACGTTAGTTAAAAAGCTCGGGGCTGGAGACGGAGCCGACACACTGAATGTGCTATAATGGAGGCTATATGCTCACTGCGGCGCGGCACAGATGATAAATTATTCACCGGCTGCGATATCAGTGTGCTGGTAGCACCAGCTGATGGTCAGTTTGCTCTTAGTGTAAAAACTTCTGTCTGTAGAGAAGAGTTTACAGGACTCTGAGTGGGCAGGGCGGGCTCTGATGGCATCTTTTATTTTAAATCAGGCAGTGCTTCAGCCAGCCTTTGACAGGCCAAGTTATACTGTACACAAACCTGGGACTGCAGTACTTCCTGCAGCCTCTTGCATACTATGTTTTCAAACTGAAGGAGCTTGCAGACTGGAAATGTCCCGCAGGCCACCAGTTGATGATTACTGCATTAGAATGTCATGTTTCCTCATATTGTATCACTGCAGTTTTATCCCTTCTTTCCAGGGGTTGATCCAGAGCAAGTGCCACCCCTTGCACCTGATTAGCCACCCCCTAAATCAGTGGTTCTCAACTCCAGTCCTCAAGGCCCACTCTCCTACATGTTTTAGATGGTTCCCTGCTTTGGCACACCTGATTTAAAGGAATGACTGATTGACATGGTTCTGCTAAAGAACAGGGAAACAACTAAAACATGCAGGATAGAGGTCATTGAGGACTGGAATTGAGAACCACTGCTCTAAATGATTGACAAGTGAGGTGGGATTTCTATGGCATTTCAAAGATTGGCAGGTAATGACAAATGTTTGTTGCTAGCTGGGGTAGCTTTCAAAATGTCCTGGAGATTGTTCTTGGCTACCACCACGCCAAATTTCAGCTCAGTATTTCTAAAAAGGGCTAACTTGTAGCCATTTGAAATTAGCTTTAGCAGCCAACTTGTAAAAGATTATTCCGGCTATTATTACACTAATTCTCAGCTGTGTGTTTAAAAATGGCTACATTATAGCCCTTTATTAAGTTAGCATCATCATTAGCGGTTATCTTAGTAGCGACTAACATTTGGCAGTTTTTCACCATTCGTAGCTATAATCACACACAAAACCTCAACTCAATTTGTCTTAAAACAGCTGAATTATAGCCATTTAAAGTTAGCTGTAGAAGCCATCTTGAATTTTCAAATCCAGAGTAATTTTATTTATTTGTATGTGCCCCCCCCCCCCCGCCTTAAAAACACTTTGGCCACCCCTTTGCCATCCCATGACAAAACACTTAGGAGGGGGGGGGGGGGGGGGGGGGGGGGGCTTCACAAGTTTCACTTACTTTCTGTTTTTGTTTCATTTTAGTGTGTTGTGTTTTTGTTGTTATCTTTCTCCATCCTTCCTCCCCCTGCTGTCTAAGCTAATTATTGACTGGGTGTGTTGCAAGCTTCACACACACACACACACATTCAACAGGAATACACACACACCGAGTGGTGTTTCTAATCACACACAAGTGCATATAGGCACACAGGGAAGCCTCTCGAGAACACCTGCCTGCGTACATCTGCAGACGTCGTACACAGACTTACAGCCCTGAGCAGCGAACCCACATCTGCATCTTACACACACACACACACACACACACACACACACACACACTTCTGTCTCCTCAGGGCTGCACTACAACACACGTACTTGTGCAGCAACATTGTGAGGCTATTTTCAGGATGTTGAGTAAGTGTGCCCAAACTCCTGCACCCCAGAGCCATTTCAAATGTAACAGTGGTTTGAACAAGAACTAATTAAGGCCACTATTTATATATTTTGCCTTAAAACAGAGCACTTAACAGCACAGGGAGGGGGAGGGGGGTGTTTATAATGGGTCATTAACACATTTAATGTTGTGCAGTGCAACAGTTCATATATGTCTAAATAAAAACTCAAAGCTTTTTTTTTGTCTGCAGAGTCGTTTTGATATTTACATTCAAATCAAGCGTCACCACACGCTCAGTGTGCTTCATCTTAGTTTTAATCTAGAAGTAGACAAAGACCAGCGTATGAAATGCTGTTTAATTCTCGGCCCAGGTGGAACGTTTCCCCGAGACGAATTCTTCGTCATCGTCTTAAGAAGGGACTAAAGCTGATAAACAGCTTGTTCCGAATCTGAAACAACAAACACATTTTACAGATAAAATCCTTTTGCTTTCCTCTGTCCCCTCATTAGCGCCGGCTGGAGGTTATCAGCACGATCAATTTGGGTCCGCAGTTACCTGGGTTGCCGTGGTTACCCTCCCTCAAAAGAATTTATTTCAGGAAGCAGGCCGTCAGCAACAACCTGTGGGTCTTTGTGCCTCAAACCGTCTTCGTCATCATTCCATTCTTCTGCTTTTTTTTGTTTTTTATAAACTTCCACACACTTTCTATCTACAATATTTCATTCCTTCTTTTCTATCCCCCGTCCTTAATCCCTACATGTTATCTGTCTGTCACTTTCCACCTCATTAGTTGTCACAGTGTGTCCGTGTTCAGCCACCGGCTGAGTCCATTTGTAGTTCCAGCCGGAGGAAACGGCAAATCTTTGCCAGGGCGCTATGTGTAGTCAGGACTGGGACTGTGTCTCTGTGTTTATGTAAGAAAAAACAAAATGTATAAAAAGAGGTCTGTGTGTGTGTGTGTGTGTGTGTGTGTGTGGATGAGCCACATGGGTGCTCACGTGTGTAACCGTTTGTGCCAATTATTTCATTACTGGCTGAAAGATTTCTCTTTTCCACTATTACTGCTTCCCCAGCCACAGGCAGTAGCAGCAACCCCAGTGGTTACACACACACACACACGCACACACACACACACACACACACACACACACACACACACACAAGCTAGCTCATAGCAACCAGTTCAAGTCCATCAATTAAGGAGGCAATTTACTCAAGTGGTTCCACCTGGGCCAAAAGGCAGGTGGGAGGCTGTGCTCTGTTTACCTATCAGACATTATTATGGCTGAGATATTGCAGGGTTTTACTTCTGCCCTGCCTCCATGATGTCAGAGCTGCCTTATATGCTCTGTGTGTGTGTGTGTTCTTGTTTTTGCTACTTGGTGGGGACATTTCTTTGGGAAAATGCAGCCTCTTGGGGACTGAATACTCTTTGTGGGGACCAAAGTCTAGTCCCCACAGCTTTGTAGGGTTAAGTATAGGACCAAGGTGTGAATTGTGTTTAGGTTAGTTTTAGGATCAACCTGTGAGGTTAACTTTAGGGTAAATGGTCAGAGTTAGGATGTAAAATTTTCAAAAAATGAATGGAAGTCAATGGAAAATCCCCACAAGAATAGGGAGACATAGTAGGGGTGTGTGTGTGTGAGAGAGAAGCAGAGATTATGTCAAGTGCTCAGATGATAACTGGAATGCACTGCATCTGTCAGCATGTGGCCACCACATGACAGATGATGCTAACAGTTTACAGATGCGATGTGTGTACATATGTTTTATGTCAGATTATCAGGCTGCTGACATGTGGAAGACATAAAAGATGCTTCGCCTGTTTTCTCTCTCTCTCTCTCTCTCTCTCTCTCTCTCTCTCTCTCTGACCATAGAGACATGTAAATCTTTAGGCATCTCATGATTCAAATATCTGCCTTTGTTTTTGGTCTGTTGGAGATTCAGTTACAATCTCACCGAATTCTAAATGTTTACAACCAGCGAGCTGAGCTGCTGCCGTTTGTGCAGCATGTTGAAAAAATAACAGCTGCTGCATGCTGCTTTGGAAAACTATATTCTGAGGCGTTACAAACCTGCGCTCACATCATGCAGCACATGGTGGGTCTGGTTCAGGGGTGGAGCCAGATGGGTGGCCAGCCACCATTTTTATATTTGCATTTAGAATCTGTTAGGCATCACTCTCAGCTACTACCACACTAGCTGTGGTGGTCATCCTAGATTTGTACTTGCATTCAGATTATTTTCAGCTAACACTGTATAAGTTTTCAGCTGTGTATTTTTTAGCATTAGTCATTAGCTTAAATTGGGACTAGCAAACATTTTTGGATATACAACAAATTTAAGCTCAGATAGTTTTAAAATGGCTGAATTCTGAATTTTAAATTTAGCTGTGGTGGTCATCTTAAATTTTCAAATCCAGGGGAGTTTTCATTATTTAGATGTGCCCCCCCCAGATAACACCTTGGCCACCCCTTGCAAAAATGTCTAGCTCTCCCTCTGCCCTGATTATGTCATCAAATATGGGAGGAAAGATGTCTGACCAGTTCAACAGATAGCAGGAAGGCTTTCCTTTTGTTTTTTGTTTTTTTTATGAACCAGAGAATATCTCACAGTCTTAACTATAGCTTAAAAAGAGCAGAGGTGCCACATTATTTCACATTCATTAATTAAGTAGAAGTATCCATACAAGGGTTTAAAAAGGCTATGTTTGGAAGTATCAACTTAAGCTTTTTACTCAAGTAAACGTGAAAAAACTATTAGTTTTAAAACTATTTCAAGTAGAAAAGTAAACGTAATAAAGAAAAAAGAAGCAATTATGTATAAAAGCTTCGGCAGCCCCACAGAGGTTACAGCAATGAACCCCACTCCCAAATAAAAACTTTTTTCTCAAGACGTTAATGTTGAAAAATGTAGTCTACACCAGGCTACATGTTTCAGCTGCAGATATCTGTCTGCCACACTCATCTTTATACTGCTTGATATACATACTTCTCATCTAACCACAATTAAATTAACTCTTTGCAGGAGGCGCCATATATCTGAAAACAAGCTGAACTTTTTGCATTTTTAAATCAGGAGTAGAAAGTACAGATAATTGCAGGAAAATGTAAGAAGTAGAAGTAAATGGTTGGCTGAAAACTAATTAATCCAGTAATAAGTAATACTTGACACTTCTGATAGAGCAGAGCTTTTTATTTTATTGTTTTATATGTTTGTAATAAGGTGAGTAAAATAAAATTCAGCAAACACTTCCTGGTTTTTATTGAAATGCTGGGAGTCATGAGGTGCATTCTGAACACTATCCTACCTTTTCCATGACATCACCTTCATGAACTAATTCAGAATTATTTCTGTTCACGATGCAAAGAAAAAATAGATCCTCACCTCCTCACAGCCCTGTGACTGAACTGCTTCAGAGGCTCCTCCAACCGTTTGTGCCAGTTTACTGACTGCGTGTGGCTGAAACATTTGATCCCTTTGGAAGACTCAGAAAGAAGGAGCTTAATGTGTGTGTGTGTGTGTGTGTGTGTGTGTGTGAGCAAGCAAGCCTTTGTAGAGGTGTATGACTGAGTATGTATCTACGTTTGCTTGCAGCATTTATCCACTATCTTGAGGAATGGTTCTGAATTTATGATAACTTTGCGTGCACACACACACACACACACACACACACACACACACACACAAACAGTGCCAAACTCACACAGTCGGTTTGATGAATTAGACTCGGAGCTGCAGGAATTTGTTTTGGGAGGAACAACAGAAAACACGAGGCGGTACATACGGTTTGTCATAGAAGCTGATTTTGGCTTTGCGACTGCACCTCTGCATGTTAATGCTGGGACGCCCGTGGCCTCGGTGTTTATCTGCCAGCAGTGGAGGACCTGTGTGTTTACGTGTCGCACTCATCATACAGATGCGCCACCAGGACCTGTGTGTGTGTGTGTGTGTGTGTCAGCGTTCCTTCTCCCCACTGTTTGATTTAGACAAGGACATTTTGTTTCCTGCATTCCACAAACCCCATTTCCTTTCTCTCTGGATGTTTTTATCCTTGGGCTTATGCAGCAGAAAATGAGAGATATAATTTATTGTCTGTTCAGCAAGGCAAATGTGCAAAGCTGGCAGATTTCATTTGCTGAACATATCATTATTAAAATACAAGTTTTTTCATGTTTTTTCTTTTACCATTTCACGTTGTGTGAAGGCTTTTCTGATTCATGTCGTTACCATGAATTTCTTGACTATAATAAGCTCAGAAATATAAAATGTGTTCCTGTTGGGAGGGACGAGTGGAGGCTAACAAAGTCAGTGTGATGAAAGAGAAAAGATGAGCGATATTAATGCATAAACAGATAAATATATGCATTATTCAAACAGGGAAACATGAGGTGAAGGCAGGGGGGGGCCTAGCCTGTTTGGCGCCCTGGGCGAACATCTCCTCCGGCGCCCCCCAACCCCACTCAACACACACACAAACACTCAAAATGTCTTTGAAGATTAAAGTAAGGTCATTTTTGTTTGCTAGATTCATTCTTTGTTGTTTTAGAAACAAATCTTATTGTTAATTTCTCTTTTAAATGGTGCCACATTTGTAAGAAACAAACATTTGTGGGTTGAGAAGTAGAGCTAAGTTTGTGGGTTGCACAGTTAAAAATGTCTTCCCTGTCAAACAGCTTCTTTCACTGTTGCTATTGACACTTCAGGTACCCCCAAGTGCTGCAAATCAGCTGTCTGGTGTAAGATTTATTGCCAAGAAGCATTGCTACAAAAAAAAAGATCTTCCAAACCCTAAATTCCTTACTTTTTGTGCTAAGTTCATGTAGAATATAGAATGTAGAATATTGTGTGGATGATTGCTGTATCCTGAGTCACAGTTATGAGTTATGTAGCCCAATGTTTTGTGGTCCTCTTGGTGGAGTTTGATGCTGTTTTCCCAAAATTATTTAAGTATAAACTCAGTTAAACCGCCATAGCTCCATTGAAATCAATGGAGCGGCTACAAGAGTTTGTATGTGCATCAGTGTCTAGCGGACGTAGCCTCGTGTGCTAAAAATAGCCTGAGTGAAGATCCCTGTTTGAACTCAATAAGAGCAAATAAAATGAAAGAGAACTGAGCACTCGCTCTGAAGGTAGTGGTCTGGCTGAAACTGTTTTCTACATGCATTGAGGCTGTTCACTCCGGTTGTATCTAAATCCAATCCAGTATCTAAGAATTGAAACGTCTGAACAGCTGAAGGAGTCTACTTCCGAGACAAATCCTCAGAACCCATACAGAACCTCAGGTAGAAAGATCTGAACTGCCCCTTTAAGCTGCTTCTTTAGCATTTATGGCAATAATACAGCAGGCCTTGTAAATGACTGCATCTGTAGTGAAGAATGTGACTAGGAAAACAAAAGCCACAGAAGGGAAGCAGCGCACCATGAAAGAAAGCCTTCTGTATTCATGAGTTTGGTTTTAACAGTCCCTGCAGGTACAATAATGAAGTTCCTCTCCCCCATGTGGAATGGACCGTAATGATTATGATGAAGCAGAATCGCTGCTTGTTTTTTCTTTTTTTCTTTTTTCTCCCCTCTCCATCCGTGTTGTTGTATCAGCAGAGCAGTAAACATAAGCATAAAACTATATGTAGCAACGATGTAACTGTAAAAAAGGGGCTGTTAACTGAGGCTAAGGAAACAGAAGAGCTGGAACAGATGCCCAGAACCAGAACTCAAAGACCACGTTTCAAGTACTTTCTCATGTTTAGTTAAAAAAACTATGTGTTTCCACAGCTTCTGCATATTTTCCAACATATTTGTCTGCTTTAGTCAGGCAGCATAAGAGAAAAACTCATCAGTTCAGGAGTAAATTAAAGTTATCTGTTATCAGCTGGAAGGAAGGTGATTGTGTTTTTGCTTGAGTCTGTTTATTAGCAAAATATCTTGTGAACTGCAGGACAAGTTTTATTCAACTTTAAGGGGAAAAAAAATCACTGGATGAACATTTGCAGCTGAACGAAATGGCTAAAAAATAACATCTCACATCTTAAATGTTTCATATCAGCTGAAATAAGGACCAGGAGAAAAAAAGGCTGATTAATTCTGTCAAACTGACGTGTCTTTTCCTCTCTTATCCACAATTTCCTCTTAAGCTGTTCCGTCATTATCTCCTTTCGCTCCATGTCATTTCTTTTTTATTTCTAAGCAGTGGTGAAGACAACTCAACAGGTTGTCTTCTGCCTACATCCCCCAGAATGCCATGGGGTTCTGGATCAGAGTTCAGGAAACTTTTCAACTTTCTATTTTCTATTGATATCAATCACGTCTATCTCGATAGGTGTCGTTAATCTTTTAACGCCCGACCCTGGATGTACATCTACAGGCTGCCACAGCTAATCAACTGTAGCAAACATAAAAATAGGAAGAACTTGGTCACTTTTACATATATTCAGTTCAAATCAATGTAGTAGAGAATAGATCAGACACATTGCTTTAAGAGTTTGACCAAAACTCTGCCATTCATCAACATAAACGTCAAAAACCCTGATGTGAATTTAATGCCAGGTCTTCAGTTTAATAGAAGTTATCCAGATAACTTGATCTCTGAGAGTTGGGCCTGCTTAGAACATGGATGGGAAAACCAATGTTGCACCCACATTGGAACACCAGGAAGAGAAAAACTTTGACCCTAATAGGTCATAGGTCATCTTCCTAAGGATGCCAAAGATAAAAAATAAAATTACTATGGTAATACTTGTATAATATTCGACAGGGAGAATTGCCACACGAGCTGCTAACCTGATAAGTTCTTCTGCTTTTGTTGCATGACTAACATCCATGTCAGATGCTTTCCTGCCGCGCGCCTTAATGACATTAGCGGATAAACGAGTGGCGCTGCTCGTTATGACCCGTAATGACACGGCTTGTCCTTTACAGTGAGCTAAAGCCATTTCCCTTTGACGGCGTCAGATCGGGAACTCCAGCCCCCACAAGCAATCTATTCACGGCCGCAACACGCTAAGAGGATGTGACGTGCCAATGTTTTTCCCTGATTTCCATTATGTGTCATTCTATTCTAATTCTTTTTCAATTGGGCTGTAAGAGCTGTCGCCACGAGCTGCACAAAAGGCAGGAACGAATGGAGGAGGATCTTGTTTAGCCGTCCCGAGAAAGAAAATAATGATTTTTATGAAATTGCTTTGGACACAATCTGACAGGCGAGACAAAGCAAGTTCGAATCAATAAAGCCTCCATTAGTTTTCTAAAGAGCAACGTGCAATTTGTTGCGGCGGAGCGGCACGGCATCCGTAATATTCTGCCTCTTTGACACAAAAAGGCTAATGTGCTACAGCCAAGCTAATGTCAAATTAAACCTACACTTTCTGTCAGATGGAAATGGGAAAAACGATTCGAGAACACTGGATCCATAAAGCATGACCGAGCCTGTTATCACGTTGGTGTCACAATGGCCTCCGGGGCCAAGGCTTTTTGTGGAGGCAGAAAAACCTCATCTCAATATCCACTGGAATGACTGTGATCTCAAGCATGCAGAAGATCAGACTTCCTAAGCAGCTATCGATTAGCTGGATGAACAGAGACGCCGCGATTGATTGAACGACGGAATAACCTCATCTCTACCTTTAGTCACAGCGTGAGAGCACAAATTGAAACTGGAGGAG
Source organism: Anablepsoides rubrolineatus (assembly GCA_031762495.1). Taxonomy (NCBI): domain Eukaryota; kingdom Metazoa; phylum Chordata; class Actinopteri; order Cyprinodontiformes; family Rivulidae; genus Anablepsoides; species Anablepsoides rubrolineatus. The sequence continues at coordinate 3,463,475 of JARVGW010000346.1, read as the reverse complement.
GGTAAACACACTTCTCACCCGTCATTTCCTCAAGAATGTGTGGAAGCATCATATTTGAGCGCTCCGGAGGGCATTTAATCAATAATCGGGGAGAGTTAGCCAATGTATAAAACGGACAGAGGCTGGATTCCCCTGAATCAGCACTTTGTGAGTGTGGATATCCCCACGAATCCCCGGAAAGCTCCAGGTTCTTGGATCATCTGAGGGAGAGGGAGGAGAGACGAGCTTTTCTTTCAAAGAGCCTTGTGATGGACATGTTGCCAGAGTTGCAAGAAAAAGCCCAACAGAATCCACCCTTCTTTAGAGGAAAACGCTGATCTGAGGGGATCTTTCTCCCACTGGCTGACAGGCACACACACAAATGGTTCTGCTAATCTCCAACTTCAAAACCATCACCAGTTTTCCTGGCCTACTTCAGTCCTTAAAACAGTTTTATTACTTCATTATCGCCTTCCACTGAAAGGTGAAGAAGGATAAGGTTTTTATTTATGAACCAAAAAGCTCTCAGGCAACAGTAATTTAAAACACATACAAAGATGGCTGCCACAGCCAACTAGCCTTATAGAACACAACTCAACCAGATTTACTGATATTGAGATGAGAGTCATTCAGAGCAGTCAAACATCATCTTTAAAGTTGACACAAAAGGAGTTGAGCAAAACGGATTCCTTCAAGCAAAGCTGGGGTCTTTGATTGTATGTGTGTTCCTGCATCCACATGACTAATTCATCCAGCTGAGCTCCATCAGAGTGCAGTGACCAGGACAAACTCCCCGGCTAGCGGGTGAAGTTTTAATTAAAGACACAGCTGTAGTTTTCCTTTCTGCAGGTCTGCCATCCAGAGAGGAGCGGCAGACGTTTCATCGTTGTCTGCATTAAACTGACACGTCGAAGGATGGAAGACATGGCCTCGCGTCACCTTGCTGATTCAGGATTTTACAAGGCAGATTAAATTTATGTCTTCATACTTGGATTTGTCGGTCGTTGGGGAGTTTCACCTGATGCTTCGAGGTGAAGGAGAGGGAATGAAGTTGGTTTGATAACTATTTCAGACGGCCAGGAAATCTCTCCAATAAAAGACCAAGATTGGACTTAAATTTGGACCAAAATCACTGATGTTTCAGGAATGAAGGCAAAAGCAGTTTCAACCCTTTATGAGCCATTTCACCTAATTTCCCCCTGGGATTAATAAAGTAGAATTGAATTGAATCAAATCAAATGGTTGTGTCCAAATTCAGGGGCTGCGTCCTCCAAAGGCCGAATTTGTCGGCCACTAATGTTACATTGTCACACTGGAGGCTGTCCAATGCGTCCTCCTTTTTCCCCTGATTTGAAGGAAGGATCTGATAGATCCTTCTCGGCTCAGTCTTTCTCATGACGCATTGTGGGCCGGAGACACCGGAGATTTTTTCTTTTCTGCTCGTAATGGCAGACAAAGCTAGAGAAAGAAGTACAGTTCTAAATAAAAATCTGGAGGTATAAAAATTAAAAAGTTTCAAGTGGTTGTGTTGATAATGCTTTTATCATTTGTATAGATATGTTTTTAATATTATTCTTGTCAGAAATCAAAGCAAATGGTATAAATAAATAAATGTGCACATATGACGAGTGAGTCCCTATTCAAATATTGCCTTTACGCTAATTTTGTTGTTTTATGATATTTTATAATATTAATATTGATATTTTTCTAATTCTGATCTATTTTTGCTTCTGTTTAGCATTGTCACGTTTGCTAGGCGACAGGAGACACACAGAGGTAATGAAGGGAATAAAGCAGAAGACTAGACCGTCCGGATTTACAGCCACTTTTATTCTAATCTTTGCGGTTGACCAGGGACCCAGCTCACCTAGACTGGGTCCTTGAAAGGACTTTGGACACAGCTAATATCTTGAAAACTCTATTTGCCCTTAGAGTTTGGGTTGTGAATGACTCTCAGCTACTGCCCCACCTCTTTGTTGCTCAATGTCTGTAAAGTCATTTTTGTGTAGGCTAAAGCTGATTAGATGCTTACCCCTGCAAATCCCTGAGTTTCATTAAAATCCATCCAGTGGTTCATGAAATATTTTGCTAACAGACAGTTACCTACATAAAATAATCCAAGGGAAGGATTATTATGTCACATAAGATGAAGTATGTGTTAACAATGCTGCTCAGATAAACTGTTTGTACTATATTGATTAAACAGAATTATAGCTATTTGTGTGTTTTTTAAGGTTAATTAGCTAAATTAGATTGACTCAAAGTGAAATTGTTGAAGTTTATATCCACGTTCTGAAAGCTTCACTCAATTTTGTTCATGTATTCTTGCAATATATTTCTAATATGTCTAAATGTTTTGTTTTCATGGATGGCAACCAGCCACTAGGGGGCAGTTGTCCATTGTGGCCCCACCATCAGGTTTATTTGGGGCCAAGTCTTTCTGACACCTCTGTTTGTGCGGGGCCACAGGTCTCTCGTGTGAAACCCCCACATCAGAACGGCTCCACACAGCCAGCCTTTTATTAGGTTCGAACTTCAATGGCTGCCATTTTCTCCTTTTATCGTCCCACAGTGCTGCCAAAACACAATCAATGGGACTTTAAGAAAACCGGGAGCAATAGTGCACACGTTTTTTTTTTACTGTCCAGCAATCAATAGGAACTGTGAAAAACAGAGCCATGAACAGATCTCCAGGATTTCACTGCACACACACTTAAACGGCAAGTGTTCCTGGACACAAGGCACAGGGGGCTCATTTCACCCGGGTTAGATTACACTAAAAAAGCAGCACAGGTTTGTGCTGCAACTGTGATTGATTCATCAAAGTGATTTAATTAACAAACCCTTTAACTAATGAATCAATTAGGAAATTGATTAATGTGAATCGTCCTTATAGATTACAGCAGATACAGACCATTAAAGATAAATCGGACTCAATTTAAAGCAGTTTACAGCAGATTACATGCAGGTAAATGCTTACCTTTATACCTCACTGCACAGAGATTTGAATTCACTTTAGACCTCACAAAACTCAAAAATTAAAGATGTAGCAGTTCTTGTAAAAATACATATCCAGTGCTTTAAACTAAAATCATTTTATTCTGGGTAAAGTTTAAAAAATAATCTCAGGTTGCATCATATTTTAGTTCAATATCTGACAAACTGACTGAGTTCTTCAGTTAGCTAAAGTTGATTAGTTGTGGTGGCCATCTTGAATCGGTTACTCTTCTTCATTCAGTGATTATTTCCTGAAGATTTCTTTCAAATTCATCCGTTAATTCATGAAATATTCTGCTAAGTCTGCAGACTAAAAACTCAACACAGATGTGCTTCTGCGTGCAGCCACCTTTTACACGCCAGAGCCTGGAGAGATTCAGCATTCTGCCGCCGCGCCACAAACTCAATTAATATTCAGCTGAAAAAAAAAAGTAAGCAGCGATGTTCACAGATGGCGCAGGGAAATTGAACAGTTTTCTGAACTTTCTACGGCAAATAAAAAGACGGCACCAAATTAGCAAATTAAAAAAAAAAAGAAAGAAAAGAAAACAGCAACAACTGTCAATAAATGGAACACTTGTGGAGAAGAGCTTCAGCATGTTAACATCCAACGTTTAGCAATTCTACTGCAAGAAACATTTCTTATTTCTGTTTGACAAGACTAAATCATGCAGAAACTGCATAATGAGTCGGAGTTATTGGCAGGAAGTGGGGTCAAACTGATGGCTGCAATCAGGCTAGTCCACAATTGAGATATGTCTGAGATGGGAGCAGTCTATTTTCTGGAAATGACCTGGGTTTTTGAGCTGAAGGCTTGGGAAAAGTGGCCCGATTAGTCACTCTGATCATTTGTTCATCTCCTTCTATGAGCTGAAAACTCTGAACCTTCTTCTCAGTTCAGTGCTCCACTTTTTATTTTAGCTTGATTTCTCCCCCAGGTCACGAATGTTTGCTACGTGACTCTGAGCATTTACCACCACTTCACCTAAATCTGCCTGAGGCGGCAGCTCCGAGCGGGGCAGCCACGCCAAAACAACGTCATTCCAAACTGCAAGCGTTTTTTTTTTAAAGAGCAGCCCACGGGAGCCAGCTTCTGTCTGAGACAAATGAAAATAGAGTTTGGCTCCTGGATGTCAGGTACAGTGAGTGGACGCACAAATCTCTGTCATTTGGACCCACTTTGGCTCAAACCCTGTGGTTCTACATGGAGATAAGCTCCAGCAATCACAGGGCAGACTGCTGATTTGTTCAGAGGAGGATGCAAACCAACATTTTAAACCTACTGCTTCCAATACCTACAATAAAATGGATCTGCAAACAGAATTTTAGAGAACCTGCAGCAAGATTAGAGCTTTGCAAAAATGGTAGGGTAGCATTTTGTTAGTCTTTTAAACAAATTGTTTAAAAAAAATAATTTTAACTTCAAGTTTTAATGTGCTGAGATGAAGGCAGATATTAGAAGACTATATAATTACATTATTGTTATAGAATTCTCTAAATGTTCTGAGGGTCCATCGGCCTGCAGTGTGTGTCTGTATAACATACTGATAGTGTACTAGAACAGCCTGTGTGTTTTATCATATTACCATCTCAGGCTACAGTTACCAAACTGACACAGAGGTGTCTCCACCGGCTCAGATACAAAGCCTCTGTGGTCCAAATTGGACAACAGTGAAATGTAAAAACAAGTCATTTATGTTGTTTTTTTATTTTACAAAACTAGAACCATTACACAATGCGATAGATTTTACCTTATAAGTAAAAAGGAAACAAATTATTGTCACTTTAAAGATATTTTGTAGCTTCTATAAGCTAGAAAAATATATTTTACTAGATGATTTTTGGCTCTACAGTCATGCATCTTTGGATCCTGATTTATGTCTTTAAAAAAATACTTTTTCTCAAATCTACATTTCTTTAAAAAGGTACACTATAATAAAAATGTGACATTAAATAGAGGTGCAACAATACATGTATGGAACAGTTCAGTACAATGCTTTAGGTTCAATACACATTATGTATGGGACAATACAGATTTTTAAAATTAATTTTATCAACTTGTCTTCTGATGATTCTCTGTGTTGAAGGATCAGTGGATCTGTGTTTGTCTACTCTACCTAGGCTGCATTGTTGAGCACAGATCCACTGAGAAACTTTATTTAATTTAAAACTGTACTTTTGAGGTTAAGCAAATGTCCATAATTTCAATAAATTACAAGTTAAAAAGAGCATGGACATTTCTCTTTTATTGGATCGAAAAATATTGAACTGTGAGACTAAAGTATTAAACCGAATCATGAATTTTCTGTATCGTTGCACCCCTACTATTAACTTTTGCTAATGCTAATTTTGGTATATTTCTACTATATTTAAAAAGAGCTCCTTTTAGCTGGAACTGTAGCTCAAACAAATGTTTTATTTCAGAAAATCCAAAGTCTGATTAAACGAATGACACTTTTGTTTCACCTGGACGAGCCTCGGCTCACAAAAAGAACCACTCCATGAATCTGTCAGGATTTTTATCAGCATGTGACAAATCTCTCGGCCAATGAAGAGCAAAATGGGATTTGCTCCATTGCCTGAATTATTGAAACGGACAGTGGGAGAAATTTATGGTGCGAGATTCACTCCCGCTCCTGAAGCCCATCGTTTCAAGACGTTTCCGATCATCATCCAGCTTCTTGACATTCCACTGTCACATTATGCAAGAGTGCAGACAAAGAGGCATACGTGACACTTGTGTTGCTGGCGTGTTGGTTTATCTGAACAACCTGGCACACGGCTGACATTTTGTTTCCTCCCCGTTGCCAGAATCACAAGCACAGATCTCCAGCCTGCTGGTGCTCCCACCTTCACTGGTGTGAAAATACCTCCGCAGCTGACAGGCTCCATTCAGATAACACACCGCCCACGAGCACATCTGTATGCATGCACACCTACATGCATGAAGCCACAGCAGGGCCGATCAATCCGCGACATCGCAGGAAACAAAGTAAAAATACATTTCTCCTCTCTTTGTTCTAATTCACAAAAGGAGACGGTGGCGTGGGACAATTGAGATCTCCTCCATGAAAGAGCTGGTGAGAAAAGCCTGAAAAGGGGGTCCGTTCTTTAGGCCTTTCATTATCCTCGGCCCCACAAGACCGTCACTAATGCAGTCCTTTGAATTCACGTTATCAGTTCGCATTATTAGGCCTCACAGCCAGCTATGACCTTGCTCATCCGTGCAGCCTAAAGTGGGCACATTCTCAGTCTTCCCTTTGTGTGACTCATCGCCATCTCTCCTTAGCAGATTTCACTGCTGGAAACCCCAGCGACGCTAAAACTCTCGTCTTTTTCTGATTAGTTGAAAAAGCTATTTGATGTCAAGTTAGAAAGCAGAAAAAAAATGCAGGCTTAAGGGTAAAAGCACAACATGATACAGACAAACAACTCAACAGCCAAGGTCAAAAATATTGCCTTGCCAGTCAACAAGCCCAACAATGCTGATGGCCTGAATCTAATGAGAGCCCCCCCCCCCCCCCCCTCGCATTAATAAAGCAACACGCAGCGCTTTTTTTTGTTCTGTAATGTGGACACAGAATCCTCTTTTTGACCTTTGCGGCCCAGGATGATACGTCACATTAAAACTACAAAGATTGACCGTTTAGTTTGGGTTTATAATAAAGGTGCAGCAATTATTCAGCCAGTTTTTAACACTTCTGTAACAACTGGCCATTAAAGGATAGTCTGGTTGGTAAAGTTAAGTCACATCATACTTTAGCTGCTGGGAGATCAGTAAAGGAATTTGTCCAGGCTGGGCTAAATGAGAGCCAGGCTTACAAACAGCTTTACTGGGGTGAAAGGACACTATCAATACTCTACTTGTTATTGTGACAACTTAACAAGGTTTGTGTTAAAGATTCGTATCAGTCCACCTGACCGGTGCAAAAAGCTGATTTAAGCATGAAAATCTACGTTTTTAATAATTAAATACATTTTGTTGTGTACATGGAGTCTCTAGAAGTGCAGGATTTATATTTTGTTTTAGATTTTTCAACCTGTTTCATTACTTTTTCTGAACTATTACCTCAAATTACTTGCGATGGAACTTCTAGATAATATCTGGAGTTACCAACTACAATTTGGTGGTCTTTCTCCTCTAGCTCTGGGTCAGACTCTGCCTCCAACATATAAGGCTGGATGAGAAAGACTTGTTCACATCTTTTAATTTGTAAATAAAACATTTATGTGCAGCTATATAGTCAGAAACCCCTCAACAAACTGGAATGAACCAGTGTGAAAGCTGCTATGAAGCACCTTGTTTAGCTTTAAGAGACGCACCTCAATAAAAGGGGCGGGGCTTGTGGAGTTATAAGGAGGAATTCAGACCAAAAGCATTGCAGTTCCATGTTATATAGACCCCATGAAGGATTTAAATGTTAAAAAGTAGGAGTTAAAAACATCATCTCCTTTAACTCCTGGAGGACTCAAATGCCCAACTTCATCTTAAGACATTTAAAGTTAGCAAATCTAATCTTGGTAAAAAGCAAATCCATACTGGATAGTAATTAAAGAACAATATAAGTTGTGGATCAGTCATTGAAAAACCTCACATCAGTCAACTAGTGTTTGACCTGATCATTTACCCAAAAACCAGAACCAGAGGGAAGCCGAGCTTTTCAAACTCCCAACCAAAGTAAACACGTCCCTAAAACAGATTGTTCGCCTCAGGGGGGACGCATCTATCAGGGGAATAATAGGTGCAGCTTTTTCTGCCTTTTTTTTTAAACAACAGCAGCACAATAACTCCCCGAGTCGTAGCATTTGACTTCCAGGAGGAGTGTTGAGCTGTGAGTGTGCTCAGCCTCTGCATGAAGAAGTCCACACAGACAGATGTGATTTGTGTTTACCCCGCTGCGTTGTAGGTGGGATTAATGACTGGTTGCAGGGGAAAGAATCTGCCACTCGGAAACATCAGTCAAGCTATGACTCATTAAAACTTCACGCCACTCACAGCTGAATGTCAGCAAATGACACTCCATTTATAATGCCCCCCCTTTAAAAAGAAAAAAAATGGTGATAAGCTCCACAGTGCAGCCATGTCTGCAGGCAGAGGGGGGGGGGGGTCTGATCCTGGTTGATGAGGGTCTGAATCATGATGAAATAAACACAAAACAGAGGTGAGGGGCTACATTCCAACCGTTTGACCTCAATGTTACCCTAAAGCTAGACTCTAGTGCCATCTATTGAAAACACTGAACGAAGTCATTCACAAACACAAAGCTGCTGCTTCTCCTTCAGATTAACCCAGATTATTCCACATATGGAATAATGAGGAACTTGTTGATTTTAAAAAAGGGCTGCAGGTGAGTTTTGTGGCCCCTCAGATTAGTAGCTGCAGGGTGGGAGGAAAGTTGATTCACTGCATTAAAAAGCAGTGGCGCATTAAAGCAGGCAGGGGGGGCTGAATTGGGGGGGGGGGGTTACCTTCTTTGAGCAGGCGGGAGTGGATGAGGAGGATGAGGAAGCAGCAGATCGCCGCTCCGGTCAGAGCCCACGCGACTCTGAGCAGCTGCATCCTGGCTTGATGTGTGTGTGTGTGTGTGTGTGTGTGTGTGTGTGTGTGTGTGTGTGTGTGTGTGTGTGTGTGTGTGTGTGTGTGTAGGGGGGGAGGTTCGTGGAGCGACACGCAGCCGCGCAGCTCAGCTCACAGGCACGCGCTGATTCATCCCCAGCTGGTTCTGGAAGTCAGCTGTCATCATGCAGAAAAAAAAAATCCACCAGGTTTAGATGTGATGAAAACAAAGGCAGAGTTTCCAACAGGAGAAAAAGAAAATTCAAAATTACAATTCAAAAAAATTCAAAAAAAGAAATCAGAAATCTGCGCGCTCGTGCCGCCGCAGGTGCGTCAAAGTGGCTCCAAACCGAGGAGAGATTAACCCCCAACCACCGCCTCAGGACGTGGCATCTTCAATTCCTTCTCCTCCTCCTCCTCTCTGGGGAGGGGGGGACTTTTGGCTCCGGCCAGGATCAGAGGAGCGGGCTGGGTCTCGGCGCGGCGGTGCGCGCGGCGGGTCCACGGCGATGCGGCGCGCAGCTGCTGATCACCGCTCCGCGCTGCATGTTACGCACATCTCCTCCCGCTGCTGAGGCACAGACACACACTGCCGACCGAGTCGCCTCTCAGCCTCCCTCTCTTCTCTCTCTCTCTCTCTCTCTCTCTTTCCCTCCCTTCTCCTTTCTCTCGCGCTCCCTCTCTCGGAACCACTCTCCCCTCCCTCCCCCTGCGCGCTGGATTCAGTCAGCCTCATAAGAACACCTAGTTTTTTCATTTCTTCCTCTTTTGAAAACATTTCCTTCAATATCCAAGCTTTTCTGTCAAACTACTCGATTATGAAGACTTTTGCTTCATTCTTGCACCAAATAATTCCAACATAGCTGCAGACAGCAAGGCAGGCTCTGATGTCAGCAGTTCTCCATATTTCCACTCTTGTCTCTGTTTCTTAAATGAGACTTTTTTTTTTAGCCCTCCCTTCTGCTTAGCTCCACATTACGTCACGACTTCTCCAAATAATTCCCTCCAGCTACAAAGCATGACAGAGCAGCGCTGCTGGAAAATGTCCTCCTATAGGACCGGAGAGAAGGAGCCATGCAGGCGTGGGCTGCGGGTGATCAGCACATTCATGGCGGGCCTCTGGCTAAAGAGGCCAGTTTTTAAAGGTGCACCTCCATCCATGGGTGTTAGAATAAAACTGAAGCAGCATGGAGGTGATTACTTCAGACTGAGGTAGGGCTGCACAATATATCGAAAATTTATCGTCATCGCGATAATACGTGCAATATGCTTATCGCAACAACTGCATAAACTCAATAAACTTGACTCAGAAGTTTGCATTTATCCGTTTTGTCATACAGATGGAAACTTGAAGTATTTCACCAGTTGAATGAAGCCCTTCATGTATTTGGTCAACTGAATGGATCTCTTCATATTTAAAAAAAGATTCTGTCTGGAATGTAAATGATACTTATGTATTTGTTCATTTATCGCAAGTTATATCGTCATCGCAATATTAAGCACTGTTATCGCACATTGCAGATTTTTCTAATATCGTGCAGCCCTAGACTGAAGGGTTTCAAATGCAGACAAAACTGAAAAATGTTTGAAGGAATGCATGCTGCCCGCCTTCTTTCATGCAGGAGGAGTCTCAGCTACTACCTAATCAAATTATAGTTTATTATTTGTACATTTTAATGAGTCACAAGCATAACGTTGATTAACTGTAGCGGTCATCTAACTCTACAATTTAATGAGCTGCAGATGTAAGAAGTTCTTTTTCCAACCTGTTTTTAACTTTTGTATGAATGTAAGGCTTTTGCGATGCTTTCAAATACAATTTATTTTTTCTTGCTTTCATTGTGAAGCACTTTGATTTTAGATCTATGAGATGCCCTCCCATCCTTCCTCCTTTCCTTCCTTCCTTCCTTCCTTCTTTCAGTGGGTGATGATATATTTTGCTAACAGACAAACTCAGTTGAATACTCAAGTTAATGGCAAAGTTTTAAACACATCAATTAGAGGACTTTATCAAATTCCATCCATCCATCCATCCATTTTCTGTACACGTTTATTCCTTTCAGGGTCACTGGTGCCCATATCCAGCAGTCACC
>JARVGW010000346.1:3427591-3451426 GCA_031762495.1 Anablepsoides rubrolineatus | reverse complement strand
TAACCTAACAGTCATGTTTTTGGTCTGTGGGAGGAAGCCGGAGTGCCCGGAGAGAACCCACGCATGCACGGGGAGAATATGCAAACTCCACCCAGAAAGGTCCCCGGGCTGGGATTTGAACCAGCAACCTTCTTGTTGAGAGGCATCAGCTCTACCAACTGATCCACCGTGCCGCCCTTTATCAAATTATAGAACAATATTTGTAAAACTAACTGCATAAAAGCAGATCTATTCATTTTGCGGGGGCGGCCATCTTTAATCAAACCAACTCCTAAAAGTGATCCGTTGTTTCATCAAAATGCATCCAGTGGTTCACCACTGCCGTGCCTTTTGGTGAGAGACGATGTCATTTAGAAAAGCTAAAAATCCTCCGACATGTTTAAAATGTCTGCTTTTTCATTTGGAGTCAAAATGAGCAGTTTATAACGAGTGACAGAAACACTCAAAACAGGAAAGTGTCATGGCGGCGGCTGCAGCTACAGGGGCTAATTAAGCACCAACGGTCTGCACCAGGCTGAGCGTGTGTGTGTGTGTCATGAAGTTTACACACGTGTACTCGTATCGATCTATCCGCTGAATGCAAAGCAATTAAAAAAAAGATGTGATCTGTGCGAGGATGTGGTGTGGAAAGACTCGGTGTTTGCTCGTGGCTGTGTGGGCGTGCCAGCCTGACATTTTCATCTGCAGAGCTGAGACCAGGCTGGATAAAGAAGGGAGCTAAAATATTCGAAGACTGTGTGCTAAAATTTAAAAATTAATTAAGAGAAATGAAAAACAAGGGGAAAAAATCATTTAATCTGGTGGAGAAACCAATCAGAATTCATTGTTTGACATCTCTGATATGTAGAATCTGTAAAATCATCAGAAAACATGACCAGCTGACAAATAACAAGCTTATTTTTTATTCTAATTATTACTATGCCATTGTTTCAGAAAGTTATCACTCAACAGCCAATCAAATTAGAATTTAGTGCATCATTTCTATCACATACTCAAATACATATTAGGTACCAGTATGTACCCTGTACTTACACATTATTTAATATTTTTGTTCAAAACTTTGATTGATTGTTAGCAAAATATCTTATGAAGCACTTGACAGATTTTAATGGAACTTTCAGAAAGTTTGCGCACTAAGCCTTCGGTTAAGCACTGTTAATATAAAATGAGAATGGTTGGCTGCTTGGAGACAACAGCAGCTCAAATTGTTACAATGCAGAAAGTCTCATGTTGAATCCTGAAGCAAATACAAAGAAAAATAGGAGCTAAAATGCTTTGAGGTCCAGCTTTGAGAAGCACTGATAGATTTAAACCCACTGATATTTTCAGCATAATAACAACTACTTATTTTAAAAATTCAACCTTTGTCACCGATACTGAATTTGATCACAATGAGCGACTTCAGGGAATAAATGTTTGCAGGATTTGTTAGGTGTTACAGAGCAGTGAAAGCTTTTGTTTTGTAAATTATTTAACGATTACATTTGACTCACCTACGGTGCTGCCACATCTCATCTCCTCTCTGGTCTCCTGCTCTACACTCCCACCCCATCACTGCTCTGCCAGGAGAGGCGTTACTTGCCTTTGTCCTCTGTGCAGGTCACTGGCTGCACGCCAGGCTCAGTTCATGCCAATAAAAAAAAAAACAAAAGCCATGAGTAATGGCCTAAAACTTCTACATTCACTGTGTTTCCCATTATTTCCCATGGCCAGTAAATCTGACCAAAGTCTTAATCAGAGCAAAAACCTGGACCGTTCAGCTCATGTCCTGCAGGATGTCAAACAGCGACATCCTTAACGTTTAATCGAAGATAGAACGTGAAGTGGCAGCCCCCACCCCCACCACACACACTCACACACACACCACCAATATGGCTGTGTCCTCTGACAGGCGGAGCTAATATTGTTTAGGCAGATGAACACACTGCTGCTGTCATGAAGCTAAAGTGCCTGTGGGCCTCTGAGACCAGGTTGTCTTTTCAACCAAGTCTTTAAAGTAGTTAAAAAACTGATAATTGAATAAATGTTTCAAATGTTACAGAGAGAGGAACTCACAGTGGGACAGAGAACTTTTACTACTCTGAATGTTTTAAACAGGAGCTCAGAAATCCTGCAGCACAGAAACCTGATCTGTTCAGCAAAATATTTTAGGTACTGGTACGTCCCCTGTACTTCATGTAGGTACCACTTAATATAGTATCAGTACATTCTCTGTACTTAACATAGGCACCAGTATGTACCCTGTACTTTACGTATGTACCTGTACCTATGTTAAATACAGGGTACCAGGTACATACCCTGTATTTAATATAGGTACCAGGTACATACCCTGTACTTAATATAGGTACCAGGTACATACCCTGTACGTACTGTAGGTACTGGTTAAATAACTATGCAGACATTTTAGTCTAAATAAAAGTGCAGGGTAAAAAAATATATTTAAAATTGTGAATAAACTCTAAACCAGTGGTTCACAATTGCAGTCTTCAAGGCCGACTCTCCTGCATATTTTAGATGTTTCTCTGCTTTGGCACATCTGATTTAAATAAAGACCTGCTAAAGAACAGGGAAACAACTAAAACATGCAGGATAGTGGTCCTTGAGGACTGGAATTGAACCACTGCTCCAAACAAGCAGAAGCTGGATCCTGCTTCACAAAAAGCTCAAGCTTTGAACTTTTTTTTTTTTTAATAATTATACAACTCTCTATGAAATTGTCTCAACTTGAATTAGACTTTATATGATGTGGAGAAATAATGGAGGAAGAATCAAACTCATCAACAGTCATTTCAGGCAGATCGGGGGGCAGAGTCCCCTACAGGAAAGGTTCAATATTCTGTGGTTTTTCTAACTTTGCTGCCATTTTGCCTTCATGAAAAGGCTGTAACGCTGAAGGAAGATGAAAAGTCAAAACCACAACAGAAGGTCTTTTTAACACGGGGCAGGCCGAGTGTTTCTCTGCTTACTGTCAATCACTTGAAGCATGGCGTAAAGAAAGCAAGCATCTGCCAGGAAAGAAATCAATCAAACTGCCTGCTTCAAACATCTGTCACATTCAGCTCTTTGTGTTTGGAAACATTTATTAACCGAGACGTCGCTTCATTTTCCAAAGCATAATATTTGTCTGTGTTTTGGAGAAAAAAAAGTTGTATAATATCTGATTTCTTATTATGAATAAAGTGAAAAGAGGAAATCTAAAATTAGAAAGTTGAACTACAAATAATCTCATTTCAAAGATAAGTCATTAGTTTGTGTGAAAGGTTTAGAAGAAGTCTGACAGGGAAAAAAATAATTTTATATATTTGCTCTAATATTGGCTGTACTGTGGTAAAACTGATTTAAACTTTTCACTCAATTTTTAATATTGTTGCTCAATCATTGGTGCTTTTATCTGTAATTCTTTGTCTATTAGCAAAAACTCTGGATAGGTTTTAATGAAATTCTCAGTAATCAATCACTGGCTGCCTAATTAAACTGACTGATCAACAGAAACAGCAGCTCCAGCTCTGCCAGTTTAACAAACTGAGCTAAAGGCTGCTGTGGTAGTAGCTGAGAGTCATCTCTAACACACGTCATGAAAACTAACCAATCATATGACATCATTCAAGGAATGTTGAAACTTAATATTTGTGCACTAAATGAGAAAAACTCCAAAATAAAAGCAGCATTCAATACCTTACAGCGGTTTCATTTCTTTAGTTAAATGAAAGTAATAAAACTTCCTGACATCAAACGACTGCGTTGTTTTGTGTGAATATAAACTTTATTACCAACACATAGTTTTTCCTCTAGTTTAAGTTGAGAAAGTCAGAAAATGGCAGCTCCTGCTAAAACAAGTGCTGACACGTTCAGTTCACCTTCATCGCCCCTGACTCAACAAGAAAGCTGACTTCATCATTTAAATATTGATCAGCTTTTGTAATGAAAATGTCATATTCAATCTGTTGCCATGTGATTAAAAGTCAATATTCTATCAACATTAAATGAATCACGCTTTTTTTTCTGCTTCTCTGAATCGATTGAATCGAAGTTAATGGACTTGATTTTTAACTTCTGCTTAGAAAAGTGTCAGAATTCATGAGCAGAAATGTGTGAAGCCTCTTCATCCTGATCAAACCAATTTAATGAAGAAAAATCATAAAAAATGGCTGCATTCTGTGCATTATTTTGTTGTTTAAAGTAATTTATCAGTTTGTTATTAAATGTTTTAGGTGTCCAATAATTAACTTATAATCTGGCTGATTTTCATGCTTTAATTGAAGAGATAAAATTCTTTAAAAACATACAGCAGTTTAAAAATAAGCTTATTGCAGAACAATTGTTTCTAACACTTATTTAAGTCTTCACTCAGTCAAACTGAATAATCTGAATCTTTTTGTCAAACAGATCAAATGAATATAAAACAGATGATTTATAGCATCTGTCAGCCACGCTGTGTTCTCCCTGCACCTGTTAGAGTTAAATAATTAACATTTCATTTGCATTTGACACAACTTCAGCCTGAAACCTTAAAGCAAACACGTCGGTCTCATTGTGTTTTTATGACTTTTCATTAACAGCGTGTTCAGATGTCACAACGACACAGCCAGCTCCGTGTCTACCATGCTGCAAAATGAAAAGCACACAGCGGAAATTGAAAAGCAGCAATAGCTTTAAAGCGGGAGAGGCTGTGGTTTCTCTGGCCAAAAACAAAATTTCATTCTGAAAACAGTGCGGATGAGGATAATAGTTGGTAGCAACATTGTCTGGAAAAAGAGGTTAAAAAAAAGAGAAAAGACAGAGAAAAGAGCAATCTCCTTTCTAGATTGCTGCAACCTTGAATCACCCCGTCACGCCTGCATTCATCTTTGAGAATAAAAAAAGAAGTGTTTGAAAGGAAATGTGATTATTAAATGACGGCATGTAGGCAGAGGGAAACCACGAGGAAGGACAAAACACGGAGCAGTTGTAGAGGAAAGGAAAAAGGGTCTCTCGGGGGCACGAGAGGAGGCAGCCAGCAGAGCTTAGAGTGACATGAAGGGTGAGATGATTCACAATTTTTTGCAGCAAGGCTTCAGCAGAAAAGTCAGACACTAACACAGTTTGCCTGTCAGCGCAGACGGCTGACGGACAGCTGCTGCACGCTCCTGGCTGCACACTCAGGACTTTGAGGGAAGCAGCCAGATGGAGCTCGCTGATTGTTTCCCACCTTTAAATGATCCTGATGAACTTTGTGTCAACAGATTCACTGATCACATGACTAAAACACTTTAGTCTCTAATATCACAGGAAAAGTTCCAACACTAAGCAGTACAAACTCTGTGAAGGTTTAATAGCAGGGCTATTCAACTGGCAGCCTGCGGGCCACATCCGGCCTGCAGGTGACCTCCATCCGGCCTGCCAAGAAATAAATAAAACAAACTTTTTCATATTTTTTTTTCCTTGTTTAATATAAAAATAGTTTTCAAATAATTTGTAAATCTAAATTTTATGTTTCAATGCAACAAAATAAAATTTAAAAATAAAAGGTAACACTTGCTCTGTTACATGCTGCAGAGTTTTATTTACTATTACTGGTACCCCATGTGAGGGTAGATGTCAGGCCCCCCAAGCTGTGGGCTTCCAGTAACCTCAGCCCCCAGAGCCATTTAGTTGAATAACCTCATCTTAAAGGTTTATTACAAAACATTGGTAAACATCATGAAGACCAAGGAGCACATGAGACCCTGCATCCTCATATGTGGACATTGCATTTTCGCCTCTCTACCCATGATGCATCATTTTTTTCAACTTTAACCCATTGTCCTCATCAATGGACATGACCAGCACCCTCTAGTGGTTCCATGACAATATTACACCTATTTGAGTGAAAACAAGATGGCGGAGATCCCAGTGAAAAGCTTCCACAACAACTCTCGTAAGAAAAATGTCCAAAGTAAAAATCTGTTATTTTTCACGCTTGAAAGCAGCGTATTTATGCACAGTTACATCTTTAGCTTCATAAGATATGCAAAAATAAAAAAAAATTACATCTGAAGCAAGGTACAATGTCGGTAAAGATAAAGTCCTCATTTGAGGACATTGGGACTATGATTTCGTTATTAATTGTGCCATGAGGCAGGATAAACTTGGAAGCATTTAGAACAGTTTACAAATGTAAATAGTTAGTATAAGTGGCATATTTGATCACAATTTTTTATTAAACAAATCTGGAAATAGAACAGTTCACAAGTGCAAATAGTTCTTCCACCAGAAAGGCTAGCATGAAGTTTCTCAAGTTTTTCATGGTAATTGCTTAGGTATTCATAAAAAGTGTGACATTTTAAGACCCAGTGTCCTCATATAAGGACATCATTTTTTTCAAAAACCAGCACGACTATATAGGGAAGCACAAACGTTTTATTTGTAAATAATTTAAAAGATGTGAAGGCCCTGTCACACTACAATATTTATGCTGACTTATGAAATGTTTTTTGGATCTAAATAGCTAATACAAGTTAGTTCTATAGATGTATATTGAGAAACAATGATATGAAGTTAAACAACTTGCTGTATCATGTTTAGAAGGTGTGGCAGCCCCTGAGCTGTAGCCCACTGAAGCTCCAGCTTTAAAAATACAACAGAATGCTCTCACTGGTTTGGAGAGGCTTTTAGTTGAAGGGCAAACAGAACTACAGCGCAGAGTGGATGGCACTTATTTCAAGCAGCAGCCATATTCATAGTCTTTAGTGTCTTTGCCTTACTAACGACTGCCTGAACTTAGATTGGAAAAAGGAGTGGTGTACGAGAGGTGAAAAACACACATGCATCTTCCCTCCTCCCTCCTTCACTTGGAGAATTGAATTGGTGACAAGAAGATGATTTGATTTCCTCCTCCACTCAGGCTCCTCGGAGCTCCTCGGGGTCGTCGCAGCAGAATTCTCCCAGCAGCTAAAGTAGATATGAGATTATTTTTTGCAGGCTGTTGGCAAAGGCTACATTTTTTACTTGTTGGCCTGTTTCCCTCTGTAACCTGTATCTCTGGCTAAGTGTGTGTTTTAAAAGAAACAGCTTTAAACCACACAGTCCCGCCCCGATGTACTGGAGCAGAGGAACACAAGGTTGCATCCGGCGTGAGTCAAAGGCAGCCTCTAACAAATTCATCATAGCATCTCTCCTACACACACGAGCGCACACACACACACCCACACACACACACACGCGCACAATGAAATCACCTCAGTGTTTGATAATCATCTCCTTTTCTAGTTGCCAAGGGCACGAATGTCTGCTCTTGTTTTCACTGCATGTGCTGATCCATGAAAAAGTCAAGGTGGAGTCAAACTGAAGTCAAACGTTTCCTTTTATATCTCTCACACACACACACACACACACACACACCTGCGTGTGACGAAAAGCAACATGGCAGCATCTTAATGTTGGTGCAAAGAAAAAAAGGTTTTTGAAGGTGAAGGTTCATAACTTTTAAAATGAAAAGGTTATGAACAGTTAATATCTTACCTGTTGTAGATAGCTCAGTTTGGAGCATGTGTGTCAAACTCAAGGCCCGCGAGCCAAATGTGGCCTGAGGGTGACTTCTGTCCAGCCCAACAAAGGGGACCAACTCAAAAATTATTATTATTATTATCATCATCACTTTTATTATTAGTTTACTTCATTTAATGTGAAATGAGCTTTTTATATCAATTGTTTGATTCAATGTATTTTAATAATTAAATAAAAGGTGAAAAATAATACTTGTCCTGCCCCTGAGTTGTTGACTTTAGTTAACTGTGGCCTGCAGTAATTAGCTCTGTATTAATGTTTAAAAAGAAGCATTGACCATAAACTACATCTCCCATAATGCATGTTGATAATGCATGAGAATAGACCATTTCATGGTTAGAAATTTATCACAATGCACACAGTGAAGCCTGGCTCTTCTGGGTCACAGGTCAACCTGGCAAACACTGAGGTAACTATGAAACTGCTACTGTAATTGTGCAAATTCAACAAGCTCAAAAAGCACACATATAGCTTAGATATTTATGAAAATTCTCATCTACGATCCTTAAGGAAGGTTTAACACAATACATGTTTGTGTAGGGCAAATACATCAGGTATGTCGAACGGTGTCTATTTGTGCAATTACAATCGTGTTGCCATAGCAACTTCAGCGTTTTCCTGATAAACGCGTGAGGTCGGCCCGCTTCGCACATTTGTGATTATTTCTAACTACAAAACTGTCTTTTCTCTGTCAGAAGGTGGGAGAGCTCAGAATTCAAAATGGCAGCTACTCATCACAACTCATCTGTGAGTAAAACTCTTACTTTTACTAATATTTCTGTCATTTTTATTTCACATTTCATCAGTTGTACTCGTCAGATTTTATACGCGGATGAGTTAAAACACTGTTTCTACGCATAAAACACCATGTAGAGCTCAGTTATTGTTTGTTAGCAGTGATTAGCCGTAACAATAAGTCAAGGATGTTTCATGTTTAATCAAAGTTAACAGCTGGCCCTTTGAGTTTGACATCACCGATTCAGAGAAATAATTTAATGAACTAAGTGACATTTTTACAGTAACTAACGATGATGGTCCAGATTGATTTGCTCCTACTTTCAAGTTTATTGAAATCCATTCATTCTGACATCTGGCAGCAAAACACATTTCACACTTCAGAATACCTGAACTATCCCTTTAAAAGTGTATGAAAGAGGTAGAGAGATGGTGAGAGGGCTGACATGATTAAAGAGACTGAGAGAAGACAAAGGGTTGATGTCATGACAGCTTTCTTCCAGAAGACTGTTTTCATGCAAAGCTGTAAATTCTGATCACTTGTTTCCATTTGAAGGAGTCTCAAAACGCTCGGAGGGTGTCGGTGATGTGTCACTGCAGCACTGACAATGTGCATTTTTATCCACAAACATTCTGCCCACAAAAGCATGGCTCCCTTTTTTTTTGTAATCCTACATTGTGTTCCATATATTGATTGATTTAAGTGCTATAAGGATAAGAAAAATATGCATCAAAATGAGCCGAGGCCTGTTTTCCCTCTCAGATCTGTATTCAGAGCAGCTCCGGCTGTAGAATACTGTACAAACAAGACATCCTCTTATCCAACCAAAATCCTCCACAGACACACTCAGAAAAACAATGAGGATCTACAGACCAATAATCCATTGTTCACATGCGAGTCCTCGCACCCTAAAAATCCTGTCACACACACACACACACACACACACACACACACACACACTTCACAGGACTGCTCGGCTGGCCCTGAGCACCGTCAGAAGGAAGAGACGAGGAGGAGGAGGACTCTCCATCTGTGCAGGGAAGGTGGGTGTCTGGCACACTTTTCAGGCCACCCACCTCCCACCCTCCCACCCTTACCCCCACTCCCTGCCCCTGCCCCCACATCTTCACCCCTTTCTCCCCACAGGATTGCAAACATTTCCATCCTGCTTCCTTTCATGTGGAGTGGAAGTGTGGCCGGCGTGCATGGCTGTTGTTTGATACAGAGGCTGCACGATGCCTGGCTGCTTGCTTGAATACCACACACACACACACACACACACACACACACACACTTGTATTTACATCAAACCGAGGACTTTTTGGCCTAACCCAGACATTTTCCCTAAAATTAACCGGTCTTTAGTTAACCTCAACATGATCCAGAACTTAATTCACACCAGACCTCAGACCTCACTTTGATTGTACGGTAACTATGGTGCAAATGGTCCTCACTCTGCAGTAAAAACAAGTACACACACACACACACACACTTTTTCTTCCATCCTCCTGGGGACTTTGCATTGACTTCCATTCATTTACATTTCATTTCTATAGCCTAACCCTGACCTCTTACCCTAAACTTAACCACCCCAGAACCTAACCCTAGCTTAAGTCCTAAACCCCTGACCCACCAATGGTATTTACCCCAATGGGGACTGGGCTTTTGTCCCAATAAAGAACAGTGTGTACCAGGAAAATGGTAAAAATCCTCCCCACCAGGTAACAAAACATGAACAGAACTGACCTAATGCTGGAGCAACTATGCAGCAAATCAACCTCATGGTGGCAACAAACTAACAAAATAAACCCTGGCAGACTTTGGTCCAACAAATAACAAAAACTTGGATTTAGCAAATAAGTTAAAGATGTTTTCATATTTTACAAACAAATAAGTTCAGTGCCAATCAGTCACATCTATCCCTGATGACAAATATTCAGTCAAATCATTGATTCTTTATTATAACACAAGACCTTTTTGTTTCTGCCTGTTCCTGTTTTGGTGAATTGAAGCTTGGAAGAACCAATTTATTTATCAATTTATGAAAAACAGGTTTTTAAAAATGCCTTGCAAAGTGCATGTGTTTTCTGTGTGGACAGAAGACCCAGGAGTTGTCCATCATCACTGTGTCCTAAAAAAAACCTCATCATTGGATTGTCTTCATCAGGTTTTTCTGAATCTGTTTTGTTTTTCTAATCTTGTTGCTGTCAAACTTGGATCATTCACTAAAATACTTAATGTCTGAGAGGAAATTATAGAAAACTAAATTAGAGGGTAGTTTTCTTGTGTACAATGAAATATATATTGACTTGAGCTAAATGTAGTAAAATTATGATGGAGTATTAGGGCCAGACAATGAGATTTTTTTTTTATTATTACGACAATAAAGTCATAATATTACAACTTTAATCTCATAATATTACGATTTTATTCTCATATGACTTTAATGTCATAATATTACAACTTTATTCTCATAATTTTATGACTATTTCCATACGACTTTAGTCTCATAATATTACGATTTTATTCTCATAATATGACTTTAATGTTACAACTTTATTCTCGTAATTACAAATAAAAATAAAAACCACGTTGTGTGGCTCTAATACTCCATAGTACATAGTATAAAATAACTATATCAAGCTGATAAAAATAAGATTTTACAACTTCAACCTGGACTGGCAGGCTGTAAAAGTGTAAAAAAACAATCTTATTTTATCTCAGTTACATCAGGCTGAAACGTGCTGCCAGAGCCACCATCCTATACCTGCTTCATTGGTATATTTCACCAGTGCTTTGAAGACTTTACATTCCCTCCTACAGAGAGAAAAGCTGGCAGCAATGGAAGTGGACTCACACCTTGTGCCCTGGATCATAAATTACCTCACAGGCAGACTACAGAATGTCAGGCTGAGTGACTGCACATAAGAGACTCTATTATGGAGCACAAGAGCACCACCGGGGACTGTACTTTACCATGTTCTCTTCACATTCCACTTCACAACTCTGAAATGTGCCATATGCAGCTGTCAGACAACACTGCAGCTGAGGGGGGAGTTACGGGCTGGACAGGAGGGGTAGTCCTACAGCCTTCTGGGTAATTAAATCAACTGCGCTCGTAAGACAAGAACTGTCATACACAAGAACCAGCGAAGGTCTGGACAGCTCGTACGGTGGATGTTGAAGAGATATTGTAATATCTTGACCTTTAAGCTTTACCATGAGTTCCATTAGTCAGGTGCAGAGGAGATTCTCTACAGGTTTTCAGACTTTTTTTGTTTCTGATCCACAAAAAAAAAAGAGATTTGGGAGCCCGGGTATCATTGGTTTGAAGTGTACAGACATTACTAATAGGCCAACAAAATAACCACATCCAGACAAAACAATGCAACTCTGGTAATACTTTAACACTACACATTATTTATACTTACTTAGTCAATAATAAATTGTTAGTTAACTCTGAAAACATCATCAATTACAGATTATTTATCCTTAATAAGTTACAAACTAAGCATTTCTTAATGCTTTATCCATAAAGGGTAATTACTACATTCTCTGGTTCATTCATATTTAATAACTATACTCTATATACTGTGTGTATATGTATATAAATGTACTTTCACACCATGTGTTAGCAGAGGTGGGACCAGGTCTCAAGTCCTGAGTCAAGTTCCAAGTCTGAAACTTGGAATTTCAAGTCCTTTCGAGTCTTTTTTTAAACAATGTTGCAGTTATATGTTAGATGTAAATATTAGACTGTGTTCTCTTTTTTAAATCTGTATTTAACACAAACTATGAGGAAATGTGCATTTTAGAATTGCACATTTCAATTAAACTTGGCTGCAAAAGTAACCTTATTAAAACTAACTCCAATTAGTCCCAAGTCATTGTAAAATTCCAAGTCAAGTCACAAGTCTAAAGTCATAATATTAATGACTGGAGTCTAAGTCATGTGACTTGAGTCCCCGCCTGTGTTAGAGCACGTTTGAATTTACTAAGATTTCAGTCTGATTTCCACAGGTGAAAAGAAACTCAAGTTTTGTCAACATTAACAAATACTTTCAAAATCATAAAGTTTTCACTTTAAAGATTCACACAAAGACTAAAGTGTCTTAATTACTGATGCACTGCAGGGTTAGTAGATAATCAGTTCAAACATACTCTAAGTCTAACCATTAATACATGTGTACACACAGTATGCGAGTACATTTACATACATGTACGCAGTAAAAAGAATAGTTAATTCATAAGTTAAGCATGAATAAATAATATGTTGGAAGTAATTAACCTTTATTGGTAACGCAAAAATAAATGTTACTTTTTAACTTAATTATCATTTATCCTCAATTAATGATGCTTTCAAGGTTAAACCATTTAATAATGAATAAGTAAGGTTAATAACTATTTAAATCCATATAAGACTGGAGTCATTCTTTAAATTCTGTAACATTTGTGTTAAAAACACTGATGACTGACTTCTGGAAATCATCTCAAAACTTGCTCTGCCTGCAGTTTTTTACAGAGATGACAAAACAAAACAGAGAAGTGTAGATAAACTGGAGTTCAGTCTGAAGCAAAGCCTGGTTTGTTTTGAACACATGAAAACCTTTCTGTTCTTTAGTTTGATCAGTCTGTGATCGCTGACTTTATCTTCTTCACTGCTTTGTGCTGAAGAAGCAAAATAAAAATGAGAGGTACTTTGTGAGAAGACAAGCTAGAGGCGATGAGGCTATAGTCTCCCTTTATAGCCGTGTAAATGACTCCATCATAGACCATGAAAGTGACCAACTCCTTCTTAACATAATGGAGAATATGTTCAGTGTCAGAGTGCACACGGCTGCTCCAAGGAGAGCCTGTGTCCTTGGTCTGCTCGTAACCCACTCTTTTATTTCAAATTCTTCCCACAAGCTTCTCAAAGTTCCAGGTGATGGTGGAGGGTTCTTAATCAAAGCAACTAACCTGTAATTTATTGAACCCTGGAGTAAACAGCTGTTGTCTGTCATCTTATGAGTCCTCAGCGGTTTCTGTGCCAAACCAATTACCTCACTCTGTTGAGGAGTGCTCCACAAGCAGGAATCTGTGAGCTTCATACAAACTAAAAACAACAATAGAGTTAAACAGAACAGGAGAACTCCAGCTATGGTTCCATTTAAACTGCAGATCAAACATTTCCAGCAGAAGAAGTCAATATTTAGCAGCAACTGCATCAAACTGATCTAAAGCCAACAGAACAGGACCTGTGTCTTACAGGAGACAGCTGCAGTAAAACAGCACAAAGTAAACCCATCATGCTTTACTCACACAAATACTTCAATTATTTCTGTCTGCATAGTTGAACTATTTTCCTCTTTCATCTCTTCTCACCTCAGCCCACCACATTACGCTCCCCCTCATATCCCCCCGTGTCCCCTCACTCACAGCTAATAGTGACAGATCGAATGAAGGAGGGCTGCTATGAGCAAATCGATAATAGGCAACTCCTGCAATACCACCATTGCTGCAGCCAACCTCCCCCCAGCTAATGGAGCCCACCACAGTCAACAAGAAGAGGAGAGGCAGCTGGGAGCTAAGGAGGCTGGAGGAGACTGGTTTTGATGAAGTTCCTTTCAAAGCTCGGCACACAGTTGAAAGCCTCTCTTTCGCTATTGATTCTCTTTTGATTCCTGACCTCGCTCTTTCCCTCTATTGTTTCTGTTTAACTCTGCTGAACTCCTCCATTGTCATTCCCACTGAGCTCCGTCTCTCTCTCTCTGCCTGCCACCTCCTCTCAAAATCTTTCCACCTGCAGTTAAATAATGTTGTAAATCGGACGACAAGGGAGTGAAGGTAAAAGTGAAGAAGAAAACAGCAGCACTTTGCAGGAAGTGTTGGGCTGCAGCGTCAGGATGGAAGGACGGCGCCACGGGCAAAGTGACTTTATAGTTTTATACAGTTCATCTAAACAACCTTCAAAACAGAAATGGATTTAATCTTGATATAAGCTCAAATTGCAAGTGGCATTGGTAAAATTTAATCATAATAAATGTTTTTAGACGTTTGAGCACTAATCAGTGTGAACACCTCACAGCATTCACACTATTCAGATCAGTTTTTCTTCTGTACGTTTTTTGGCCCCTTTCTTGTTCCATAATTTTTATGCTATTTCAACAATTCATATATCAAAACATTCAGCTCATTCAGGACATTCCAGCTATGACCTTTGGTATTTCTGCTATTTTTACTTTTTTAGCTATTTCACTTTTTTAGCCACTTTTTTGCCATTGAAAGTGAATGGAGCTACTTTTAACATTCTTAAAATCCTTTAAAATGTTTCTAAATCTTTACAAAACTTTACACAATTTGTTCTGGTTATGCTCTTTTTTACTCCTTGTGCCAATTTTAGCTACTTTTTCTTTTCTAATTTTAGCTTTTTTCTGCTGTTTCAGCTAAAATTCTGCTTTCTTCAGCTTTTTTCTACTTTTTTGTGCTTTTTTTCTTCTACTTTGTGCTATTTAAGCTTCTTACAGATGGTTTCTGCTATATTCAGCTAATTGCTGCACTATTCACCAATGTTCAGCTGATATTAGCTAAAGCTTGTGCTTCTTTCTGCTATTTTGAGTTATTTATTCTTCTTACAGTTGCTTTCTGCTATGTTCAGTTATTTTAGCTTTTAGCTTTTATAGGCTAGTTTAGCTATAGTTTAGCTTTTGCTCCTTTTGACTGATTTTCTGCTTTTTTGTTTCTTTCAGATTTCTAAGTTTAACTTACAATAAAACTTTTGCTATTAAACATTTTCAGCTCAATAGCAGCAGCTTTCAGCTAAAGTTTTTAGCAACAGGCATTCACACTAGCATTTTCGCAGGAAATACTATTCTCTAGTTTGTTTTACTTTAGCTGGAAATTCAACAAATATGTGTTTACATGCAGAATGTAGGCTGGATGTAGGGATCACACCTAATCATTATTTTTGTTGTCAAAATTACTCAAATTTATAGATTTTGCAGAGGTACAAACAACACAAATAACATAGCAAAAAACTAATTACAGAAGTTATTAGCTAAATCTAAACTAACTAAACTAATTATGTATGAAACATGTTGTCTCTTTTTCATCATAATCCATAGAACTTTAGTTTGGATGTGATATGAAATGCATGAATGTGAAAATGTGTGTTTGGGGAAGAGTGAGCCAAGGGATTCAATCCCAAGGGGGCTAAGGAGGGGGGGGGGGGCTCATACTTCAAAGGGGACTGGAGGGCCGGCCGTGCCAGCATACCAGCCAAGGTGGCAAATCCTGTTTGTGGCGTGGCTCACACCAGAGCCTGGCACCTGGCACGGACCACCACCACCCATGCAGGTTTAAATCTTCAACCAAGCTGGGATCCAGAATGCAGCCTTCTCACTTCTTCTGAATCAGAGGAGAACACTTTAGGAAAGACGCTGTGCTTTGATACGAGACCAGAAACATTTAAACACAAAGAACAAATCGTAGATATGGAGTGTAAAAGCAAAAACGATCAGATGCAGCATTCATTTAATAACTTGGATGTTAGCTGTGATTTGTGCACAGTGACCTCTTGCTGCGTCATGCTGTGCTGATAAAAACTGAAGCCCACTTTAACACAGTCAGCGGAGTCAACAAAGGAGAAGAAAGAAAAAAAGGGAAAGAAAAGCCTGAAGCTTTCAAAGTGTCTGACTGTGGAGACACAGAGGAAAACAGATCTGCCTTTAAAATATTTTCAAACACTTTTATCTCATCAGGCTCAGCTGATCACAAAGAAAATTGATCTGAACCAGGGAAGAGGTTCTAGCCCTCAGTGATTTATTTGACAGCTTTCTGCTTCAGGATTCAGCTTAAAGAGGATTTTGATAAGAGTGAAAAATGCTGCTGACGTGATGAATTTGTCTTGTAAAATATCCCTCCAGCACCATGAAACTTGTGTTACAGCTACTTTTATTGGATCATACCAAATATTTTGTTGTTTTTACCCCCCCCTGTTTGACATTTAGAAGCAGAATTATCCAGCATCCCAACAAAAGCTGCATTCTTAAAATTACTGTAATGTTTAAATAGCAGAAAGCAATGAGCCAATCAGGCCCCCTGTGGTCTGTTTTTATAGTATGACCCAGTAATGTCACGTAAAGGCTTGGAGCTGCAGTCACACAGGAGAGCAGCTGGATGTTTTGGGAACAAAAAAAAAAATCTCATTTTAGAAGAGAAAATAAAAAGGTACCAGTTAATACAGTCGAACACAGTAACGAAGAAAGAAATGCAGTGAACTCTGAATTAATATACCTCCGAATATCCAACGGCTTCTGGATTATTACAATTTTATCGCCAGAGGGGTCGACTGGGATTTCCTCTAAATCATGTCTCCCATTTTCTACCTGTCCCCTCACTGCCATAAATATGCAAAACACATGAAGACACTCAAGGCAGAAGGCATGAAATGGAGCCCTTTTTCCCCATTTCTTGTCTTCTTCGGTCTCGTCTTCCTCGGCCCCGTCCTGACATCCTTCACCCCGCACTTCTCCTCGACTCCTGCATTAACTCAAGGACATAAACATCAGCTTTTTAGCAGCGAGGTGTGAGACAGCTCCTATAGGTCACCAGGATTATGGTGCGGTGTGAGGGCCAAAATTAAGACTATTGCACAACAAGGTTGTTACATCCTTGTAGCAGGACGCTATATGTATTCCTAAACCAGCTATTGACCTGGTTAATGATAGGCTGGCACCGCTAACTGAGCAGCTGGCCCCGGTAACTGAGAGGTGTTAGCATTGGAGAGGCTAGTGACTAGCATGGAGATCCTCTCCATTGCTAATGTCAGCTTATCCATGCTAGTTGCTAGCCTCTCCATTGCTAATGTCAGCTTATCCATGCTAGTTGCTAGCCTCTCCATTGTTAATGTCAGCTTATCTATGCTAGTTGCTAGCCTCTCCAATGCTAATGCCAGCATATCCATGCTAGTCACTAGCCTATCCATGTTAGTCACTAGCCTCTCCATTGTTAATGTCAGCTTATCCATGCTAGTTGCTAGCCTCTTCAATGCTAATACCAGCATATCCATGCTAGTCACTAGCCTATCAATGCTAGTCACTAGCCTCTCCATTGCTAATGCCAGCATATCCATGCTAGTCACTAGCCTCTCCAATGCTAATGCCAGCATATCCATGCTAGTCACTAGCCTCTCCAATGCTAATGTCAGCCTATCCATGCTAGTCACTAGCCTCTCCAATGCTAATGCCAGCATATCCATGCTAGTCACTAGCCTATCAATGCTAGTCACTAGCCTCTCCATTGCTAATGCCAGCATATCCATGCTAGTCACTAGCCTCTCCAATGCTAATGCCAGCATATCCATGCTAGTCACTAGCCTCTCCAATGTTAATGTCAGCCTATCCATGCTAGTTGCTAGCCTTTTCAATGCTAATGCCAGCATTGAGCCATCCCACATGAGAAACACCCATGTGGAGCAGTGGGCAGCTATGTAAGCGCTCAGAGAGCTGGGGATGGGTGTCTTGCTCAAGGACACCACAACATGTGCATGGCAGGGAGTCGAACCTGTGACTTTTGGGACCCAAGTTGGCTGCTCTACCACTACACCACAGCTACCCCCAGGAATAGATATAGCCTCCTGCTACAAGGATGTAGCAACTGCTGGTTATGCAGTAGTCCTCATACCGTGCCATAGCTTTATTGGCCCCTCGCTGATGAAACACTGCTGAGTTGAGCTCCTCTGTATCAGACTCAGAACTTCACACTGTGATTCATGCCTTCAGTTCTGTTTTACAGCAGCTCCTTTCTCCCCGCCTTAGAGCCTCAATGGACCGTCTGCAGGTTCAGAAAGTTTCTAAGTAAATCCTCCACGTGTTCATCTCTTGCATCATTATTTCAGCTGCACCCGCTTCAAATCAATAGTAGACTCTAGTTTAGGAGGGTTTTGACTTTTAGAGCTCGACATCATCAGCCTTCTACATCTCATCCGTCCACAGGAGGTCCCTGAGGTGGACAGGGTCTGAAGGAAACTGAAGGACACACAGATCTGGCCGCTGTAGCTTTAAGACCCTTTTGAGACTCCCAGCAGCCCCCCAACAGTGGCAGTCCAATAAAACGATGGGTTTACAAATTTTGACAACAACTTCCTGATAAAATTGAGAGTGACTTTTATGTTTTTAATTATGAGCCTAACTTCTCCACATCGTGCAGTAATCTTGTGAGAAATCAAATGAATGCAGATAAACAGAAACAGACCTGAACAACTATTTAGCAGCTGAATGAGGGATTCCACTGGAGGAGGCAGAAGCACAGCAGGAGTAATTTCATCAACACCACAGGGTGAAAATTTTCATTCTGCTTAAAGGAAATCAATAACTTATTTTATGCACTACATTAGTTGTTTTCTTTTTGTTTTACAGGATCCTGAATGTGTGTTTAGTCTGCAGGACTGAGCCTCACGCTGAGGAAGGAGCCAATAATTCATGCTGTAACGAGAGAGCACGACTTTAAACTACAAGTTTATTGATCGAGGTTTTTAAACAACAAATAATGCAGATTTTAGGTCATGATGACAGCTGATAGTCAGTATTTGTTGCATGGATACAACCTTACAACAATAGGACATAAAGGTGACAAGAAACATTTTCTCAAGAAAAAAAAGAAATATTACTTTAATATTTTTATTATTTATATTTGAGTGGGTGTTTCTTCTACTTCTTTTGTTTGTTTTTTGCAGGTAAAAGAATAGATGTTGAGCACAACATGACCACAGTTTTAATTAAAATGTAATGAGCTTTTTTGACCTTTTATTTCAGTAAAAAGGAAACCCTTCATAATTAAACAATGCTAAAAACAAAACAAAATAAAAGCTGTGTACAGAATGTGTTCTTAGGTTGTGTTTTTTATCCATCCTAGCTGGATGGAAGGTTAAATAAGGATGAAATGAGGGAAAGCAGGCCTGAGGGCTGAAGGAGCAGCAGCACAGCTGGAAGCTGCCTGCGCTACATTTCCTCTCCATCTAAGTCATAAAAATTAGAGCTGTGACAATAACTGATGTTGTGCAAAGCAAAATGTGCACTTTTAATTGCATGACTTGGCTTTTTTAAGGCTGGAGGCCT
The DNA here is from genome assembly GCA_031762495.1 of Anablepsoides rubrolineatus. Classification (NCBI taxonomy): domain Eukaryota; kingdom Metazoa; phylum Chordata; class Actinopteri; order Cyprinodontiformes; family Rivulidae; genus Anablepsoides; species Anablepsoides rubrolineatus. The sequence goes on along the minus strand of JARVGW010000346.1, from coordinate 3,432,070 downwards.
GAAAGTTCAACAACATCCTCTGTTCGGAGGAAATAAAAGAAGCAAAGCAGAAATAGGCTTTTGCCTGAGTGAGCTCAGCAGTGAGCTCTGAAACACGACACAATACATGTGTCATTATTTACAACAACCAGATGATTTTGTTTTTATTCTCATATCTGCTGCAGCTTAAATCTCTTATGTCTGATTATGCCATCCCAGCGAGCAGCTTGTCGTGCTGCAACACTTTGTCACATCTCATTCAAGTTCAGGGGAAGGTCATCAGGAGTGTGTTGTCTTCGTGTGCCTTGAACTTTGCAAACACACCAATATACTCCCCACCTGCAGGCTCCCAGAGGAGCCAGTGTGTTTGGGATTAATAAAAAGCTGAAGGTTCCTCGCTCCTGTTTACACGTCTTGAATTGAACAGAGTGCACGCTCTCTACATGTGGAGTTGTGGCCTATAAATGTGCTTGTTAAAATGCCATTGGAGCTGTTGTATCTGGAAGTGCATCTGTTATGTGGGACTATTATTGTGTTGTAGTCACATGACCCGGATGACGCGTTGAATTCAGATGGGGTGGCAGGATGTGATTCGCTCTGGTTCAAAACACAGTGAAATGTGCTATAAATGGACTGACGCAGACAAAACATTGCAAAAAAGTATGAGTACATTTAGTATATGACATACATGTCAACCTCTAACGTTTACCTGTATAAAGAGCCTCAGAAATCTGTAAATTTAGCAAAAAACCTGTACAACTCACACTTATTAAACTTATTTCTAGCAGCAGAACAGGTTGGTAGATGGCTATTTGATGTTATTTATTGTTTTTTAAATCATCCTACAGGCTCTGACATGTTAGATAAATTTAAAAATAATGTTTTGAAATAATCTGAGAGCTTGCTCTATATGTCTGTATACCTGCAAAATAACGTTAAAAAATCCTTATAATTTACGGCTTATCTGTACAATGTTGGCATGTATGATATGATCGTTAGTGTCTTAATAAAAAAGACTTGTCATATAATCTGGAGGATTTACCCGGCATTGATCAACATAAACTATCTGGTGTTGCAGACCTCGTTTTATACGACAAACCAAAATAAAGCTTTCAAAAGCCTCGAAGCTACAATTATTTTGTTTCAGGTTAGGTTAAACATTTAGCATCTAAAGAAGCTTTAAATGTCTGTCGACTTGTTTCTGCCTGGATGAGCTTGTGCTATTTTAAGCAATTAGCTAGTAATGCTATCATTAACGCTAACAAGATCTTCTTGTAAACATTTGTTTTAGCTTCTGTAAACCCAAATTTGAGTAACTATCCAATAAAATATCTGAAAATATGTTTTAAACGATACAATCCTTACCTTACCGTTAGAAGATGGTCGATGCAAACTCTTTGTCTTGTTAGCCTGAAAATCAGATTCAAATTAAGTAAAAAAAATTCTGCCAATGGAGTAAGAAAATTTTACTTGGTAAGATTTTTGAAATAAAAAAAAATTGAGTCAAATCAAGTATTTCAAGAATCTTATCAAGTAAAATGTTCTTACTCCATTGGCAGAAATTTATTTTTACTTAATTTGAATCCGATTTTCAGGCTAACAAGACATATAATCTGACACATTCTGAAAACAAGACAAATAATCTGACACAATTAGTTCTTGTTTAGTAAATCAGTCTCGTTTTTTTTTTTACTTTTTTTCTGTAAGTTTTTTAAAATCAACTACCTTCTGACACACTACTTTCAGAAGATGAAAAAGACTTGTTTTTCTCCCGACTGGAGCAGTTTCAACAACCATACATGACACAGAATTTAGGCATTTTGTTGCTGAATCAACAAAATGAAACAGGGCTGCTTTTACTGTGTGAATAAGTGTTTAAAAGCTGCACAAAACTCCAAAACAAAGACAACCCTAAACCTAATGAAACAGATCAGCACGTGTTTCTGCTCCATCCAACATAGACTTTAATTTAGGTTTGCCTTTTTAAGTTTTTTTTTTTAGTTGTTTTTAGAAAACTACAGACAATTTACAATCACAACAAATGGTTTATTTTGTTAGAAGTAGCTTACACAGAGATGGTGCATTCAGTAAAACAAATAAAGTAGGATTTTCTGACTTTTGACTGAAAAAAAAAAGCTAATATTAAATCCCATTTCCCAGTTTGGATTTGATGGAACAGGAAATACTGGCAGAATAATATGAGCTTGTTTTGTTCTGAACCTGTGATGTTCATATCCTCTAAATTCAAAAAGGCAAAGAAAACATATTTATATCTAGGGAACTTGGCAGAACACAAATTATTTTTCCCATTTTGTCCCATAACTTGGTAAGATTCTTGAAATACTTGATTTGACTCATTTTTTTCTTATTTCAAGAATCTTAAAGAAAAATTTTCTTACTTCATTGGCTGAATTTTTTACTTAATTTGAGTCAAATTTTCAGACTAACAAGACAAATAATCTGAAAACAAGATTATTATTCTGACACAATCAGTCTCAAAACAAGATCAAAAAGACTTTTTGGCTGGATATAAGATTTTAAAACTTGGTTAGATGAACAGTTTTTGCAGTGCACTGTTTATCTCAGTGGTGTGAAAAGTCTTTTGCAATATGTTATCCAAAAATGCATTTATGTTTATTACAAATACATGACATCACAGGCACTTTAAAATTCAGTTTTTACTCTCAGGATGTTTTTGTTGAAAGTAGAAAAAGGGCTGTTAGATGGAGAGGTTTCAAACATATCTATATTTATGCCTTTCAGCAAAGAAAAAGTCATGTGTTTATAATAGTCTCCCCTGCTGAACTGAGAAATTTCCCTTTAAGCCCAAATTCAGTAACTTGACTACATCTTGTAAAGCAATTTGTATCATCTAATTTAATCTTAACGTTAAAAAAAAAGAGAAAAAACGTCTGCTGTAAGCACATCCAGCAACTTAGAATATTCAAAAACACACTTGTGACTTCTTCACCCTGGAGCCTCGGCTGCCTTTTTACCAGCTCTGGTGGTCCCTTCCCACTTTCCTTTTTACAGCATCCAGAGCTTTTCAATAAAGATGCTTCAGGGAGCTCAGAGGAGCAAGATGGAAAAATAGAGTGAGCATTCAGTTCTGCCTGAATTCTTCCCGGGTTTGTGCGCTTACCCTGATAAAAGAACAGCAAAGAAAATCTATGGCTTATTTAAAGGCCGCGTGCATGCACGGTCAAAGGCTTTCTGAATATTCCATGCTCACCAGGGAGCTGCACTTTAGCGGCAGCGCGGCGCATTGTTGAGTGTGACGCGGCATGTTGGGAATGCTTGTTGATTTGTGAGCCAGGCGCTTTGCTGGACGAGAGCAGAGATGAGGAGGAGGCTGAGTGTGGCTGGAGGTGGGAGAGGGCGTGTCCTTACACAAAGGTCACATCATCAAGTAGGACCCCTCGTTACCCCCCAGATAGCTGTTTTCTGTGAAACCTGAGTATTAATGGACTTTAGGAGTGTTTTGTTTTACTACATTTAAACTCATTCTTATTCATGGAGTCTCCAAAATGTCTTAAAACCTCCAGGTTCTCATTTTTTCTCAATTCTTTTTAATTATCGCAACAAAAAGCATAAAGTTGGATCCTTTTTGGATCAAGATGAACGCTTTTTCTGAAGAACCAGTTTTGTAATCATGAATAAATGCCACCTTTTTAATAATATTATGATCTGTTTATAAGTTTGTTTAATGAGTCATCCTGATATTGTTTTATTCTTATTAAACCATTTCATCCTCATGTTGCTAAAAGCCCATCTGAGGACTGGTATTGCAAATTTATTTATTTATTTACTAAAAACAAAAATCAATTAAAATAAAATCAATTACTGAATGAAAAGGGTGACGAAAGAAGACAAAAAAGCTTATATCTGCCCCTTATTAAAAAAAAGTACTTCAAACAAACAGCTTAAACTTATTAATCTAGATTATTAATGTTTTTGTGTATGGTATTTATGAAAATAAACTTTAAATAAGAAATGGAAGAGCCTTTAACCATTTTACATTTAGTTACATAAATTATATAATGCACTTTTTTACACTCCTTAAGGTCCAGGTCTAAAAAAATCACATCATTAACAACTAATAAGTACCTGCAGGTAAGATACTAACTGTTCATAACCACTTCAAACAGCTCAAATATCCCTTTAAGTTCCACCTCAAATCATCAGAAATGTCCCTTTAACAGCCTGAAAGCAGTGAACAATGTGAGGCTGAGACAGAGAAAAGATGTGAGAAAAAAACTAAAATAAAACATGTTCTCCACAGTTTATACATATATACAGTAGAAATACTGTGTGTGTGTGTGTGTGTGTATATATATATATATATATATATATATATATATACTCACTGGTCACTTTATTAGGTACACCATACTAGTAACGGGTTGGACCCCCTTTTGCCTTTAGAACTGCCTCAATTCTTCGTGGCATAGATTCAACAAGGTGCTGGAAGCATTCCTCAGAGATTTTGGTCCATATTGA
>JARVGW010000346.1:3397346-3410174 GCA_031762495.1 Anablepsoides rubrolineatus | reverse complement strand
GGGAACTAATTTCCTGATTAGTGCTTTAGGGCTTTTGCTAATTTTAGAATTTATTAGTGGATTAGCACTTGCTAAATGTATAGGCTAAATTAAGAAGCACTAACTGAGGTCTATAAATGTTATTTATCAACATTATTGTTAAAACTGTTGCACATTTTATAATGTGGGTCACTTATCCACTAGGTCAGGAGTTCTCAAATGTTTCGGGTCTGGGAACCCCTTACAAGGGTGAAAACTTTCCAGGGACCCCCTTATAAACCTCATGCAGACTTTAAAATAATTTACTGTTAATTTAACCCCTGAATTCCATGAATATTATTTTTTTGTTTGGTTTAGTGTGTTTGTTTTATTAGTGCATTGTTCCTCATATGTATATATATTTTTAAAATAAAAAACAAATTAACAATTTATTTAAAAATGTATGACCCGCAAGATACCAGACCAGACCCCAGTTTGAGAACCTCTGCACTATAGGTGACAAACTGACAATAAATGAACTCAAATAAGGTTATGGATGGTCAATGATAAGGTCTAAGAGAGCAACATGGCAACATGTGACTCATGTTGTCTGTTGAAGGAGGTTCCATGGGTCATCTGGGTTATTTTAGTGCTTTAGAATCAGCTTTTGCTAAATTTTTCTGTGCATTAGTGCTTTAGAATTAGTGCTTTTGGGCTGGTGGAACTGATTTTTAGATTAGTGCTGCCTACCACTGGCTATGATCATACGAAAAATCTGCAACTTCTTTTTGAAGCATAAAACAATCATGCCAAACTCTGTCAGGATGTTTTCTTCAACTTTTTTCACTCTGAGCTAAACGAGCATCTAATATTCTCCTGAAAAAAGGCTTTTCTTTGCTGCTGACCTGTAGAGCCCTGCAGGACTGAAGCACTTATGAGATGTAAATATTCCACGCTCGGCTTTAATGCTAATTAAAGTCACGTTGACACCAAATTAATTTACAGCAGACATGGAGCATTTAAGGTGCAATTAGCCATGGGAGCTGCTGTGGTGATACTTTGCCTAACTGCAAATTCCAAAACGATCTGCAATTTGTTTTTGCATTAAGTAAATGTCACGGCGTATTAGCATGTTATTATAGGGTTTTTTTTTTCTTTACACGGTAATGTTTGGCTACAAAGGTGCAAATGGAGGAGAAAAATTTAAAAAGGGAAGAAATACATTTAATCACACTTAGAGTGTGAATGCATACTATTAACAATGAATATCCTGCTGTTTACCTTGGATCTATATTTTGAACAAAAAGCAGAGACAGATGGTGTGAACAGTGAAGGGAGAGGCGCTGATGTTCTGCATTTTCTGTATCCTATTAGACTCAAGTAGTGGACTGAAAGGCCAGCAGTTATTGATTCAGTGTGAGACTGGGGAAAACAATGCATGTGTAATTTCTGAATAATTCCCTTTGACATCTGTGTTTCCATGTAAAAGAATAATGTCCTGCTTAGTTTTTTTTCCAAGAATGCAGGTTCTCTGCACCTCTTTAGCATAAAGTGAGAGGCATTACTGTGCTGCAGTGTAAGCTGGAGGAGAGCAGCTGAAGAAGAGGTTTCTACATCAACTTCTTGTAGCTCAATAACAAGGTTGGACGTCTGTATCGACACGCTGCCGATGATTCCAAACAAAACAAAAAAAAGAAGATGCACAAGTAGGAAAAACAGATACAAGAGGAGACAAACTCTGTGCTGTAGCTTCATCATCAAATGCTCCAAACAGACTTTGTTGCTCAGATTGTTGGTGAAAACCCTCAAAATGGGACTTTTCTTCACAATATTTTTTGTCATATTGAGTCACCATCATGTACCCCTCCATGAACAAACAGCTGATTAATTCTGAAGACTTCCAGCTAATCACTTATTCACAGCTCGGGGCTCAAGTTTAGTTTAAATAAAAGTTCAAACTTCTACCAGATACACAAGTACAACTTGAATATTTGCAACAGAATAGAGCCTAAAATGAAACCAATCACAAACAGGATCTAAATCAGCTAAAGTTTGGACTCTGAGCTGAGGCCGGAGTGACTCACAAACTGTTGGATTTCTTACAAAAACAAAGCGTGCTCGGCCTCACTTCCTCCTCTCCTGTCTGCAGCTCGGATCAGAACCACGGCCGTGCTACAGTCCAAGCTCAGATTAGCATACTGATTAGCCATCTCTGTGATCTCCCTCATCCACCGGCCTCAGAGCTCTCGTGCAGGGCTGCAGCCTCATGAATGCATAATTACAGAGTCACCCAAACAGGCCGAGAGCTGCCAGAGGGGGGAGCTAGAGCGCGGAGGCCAGCGTTGTTGATGTTAGGTTTGTTATTGTAATCAGAGGGTGCCACAGCTCTGATTACTGTTTTCACCACTGATCATATGTTAGGAACGGTTCAGCTGTTGGGATTCTTCTCTCACTATAACTAAGCTTTTTATTCCTTTTCCCCTCTTCTGCGCCTCACTCATCTCTTCCCAGCCTCCCTCACTTCTTTACCTCCTGCATCAAAACTCAAGTGAGGATATTAACCCTCCTCCTCCTCATTCAGAGCCTCTTCTTCTCCAACCCCCCACCTTCCATCTCGTCTCAGAAGGGTCTGAACGAGGACAGCAGATCATGTTAAGTTGGATGTTGATTCTAGGCGACAGGCATCATATGAGTCATTGTCATAATCACAGCGCTCCCCTCCGTCCCCCCCTGTGGCTGCAGACGCAGCGGCACTGCCAGGCAGAAATTACTCCTGGTATAAACAAAAGCTATACAGCACCGAACGCAATTATGTTTAGATTATGTTGAAGATGATTTCACACTCAAAACACTGGAGTCGTTCAGAGCAGATTAAACCAACATAATGTGAACAACATGAAGAGTTTGAGGTTCTGGGACCAGTTTGCACTTTGGTTTCAGATAAGAACAAAAATCCTGGAACTAATTTAAAACGGTTAGATCATTTATTTGGCAAACAAAAATCTGCTACTTTAATATCAATCAGGTCAGAGAATAGACCGGCTCCAATTCAACTAGCTGCTGTGTTTGGGATTATTCTTCTGTTGCATCAGTTTAGACCAGGTTTTAGCTGATAAATAAGAGAATACTTATTATAAATAAGAGGATATTGTCGACTCAGTTACACCAACATCCAAGCAGGCTGGAAAACGAGCCCTGATCATCAGTCCTCCACCACCGTACCACAGCTGCTCTCCATTATAAACTGAAAGGTTTACACAGCAAAATATCAGACATTTGAAACACGTTTCTTCATCTTCTTCAAGTTGATCTGATTAAATTCAGAAAAGATTCAGCTGCATTTCTTTAAATAACAAAAGATTTTCATCTTTCATGAGAAAACAGAAACAATAAATCATTTTTTTGATGAGTTTATGATAGTTAAAGAAGAAAATAAGCATGAAGAGATTAACTGAGCTTAGAGAAGGAAGGTAGAACAAATGAGTAGGAGAGGATAGAAAACAGAAGAATAATTGGTTTAAAAGTAAAAAAGCATGATATAAAGATGAATGCTAAACAAGCAACAGTTTGAATTTGATGAAAGGGATGAGAAGGCCAGAAAAGGTCATTTCACTCTAATTTACAAAAGAAAAAGAAGTTGTGAAATTTTACTGAGCTGCAAATTCAAAGGGCTGAAAACACAGAAAGAAGCAGCAAAAAGAAGAAAAACAAAACAAGGACCTGGAGCTACGAGTTAAAAAAGATAAATGGTTACATATTCTGAATAATAAAACTGGGGAGTAAACAAATCAAGCAGGACGAGTTTATGAAAGAAAAGGAGTATCAGGATGTTTGAGGTCGAGGGTCTTGCAGAGCGCTGACTGAGACAAACATCCGAGTGATGATCGATCCTACACCAGCAGATAATCGATCAACACGGCCAAAGGTAGTGCAAAGAAAAAAGAGAGACCCTCTTGATCCCCCCCCACTGCTTTCTTCTGCTGTTTATAAAGCAACACTCCTCCTCATTGATTAGCTGCAGGCCTGTGTGACGGCGAAAGCAAACTCAATCATGTGTCCACAGCAAATTAAAGGACTGCAGCCGGGCCGAGCTCAGATCAGGGATCTGTTGAGTTCAATAAAAGCCCAGCAGAGCCGGAGCGCTGGAAGACAGGATGATTATACTAATCATCAGCTCAGCTGCTAATGAAATGATTCTCTCTCCTCTGCTTAAAGAAAGCCTCTTCTGACCAGCGCCTGGCTTTTTCCACAGACCGAGGGGCAGAGTGCCAGCTGGGTTTCTGCTCAGGAGTGAGTCAGATGCTGTTTGAGACTGAGAGAGTGGGGGGAGAGAAGGTGTGAGGAAACAGAGAGGTGCCTGCATACATTTGACTAATAAGTTTTTTTTTTTCTTCATGCAGTCTGGATGTGACTGCTGGGACTTCACTTTGTCCAACTAGTGGTTTTCAACTAAACCTGTAGGTCTGCCTGTGAGCACTCTGTCTGAAACATCCAGAATATTTAAGATCTGCTTCAGTGATGTGAGCTGTTTTAGAGCTTCTCTCAGATTACTGTTCATGCTGCAACAATTATGAGTCGTTATTGCAAATGTTAGATCAACTGAGCTTCCTAAAACTGCAGTAAATGCAAGAAAAGCTGCACCACATAAATTAAAAACAACACTAAACTGCAGAAAAACTGCTGTTTAGAATGAATGACTGGATGTTAAAACGTATGTGCTGCTTCAGATAGGCTTCTGTAATATGGAAGAAAAGGTAGTCGCCTGAAATGAAACACTGAAATTGGTAGAAAAGTTGCATCATCATCACAACTGTAGAAACTGCAATACCCCTTTACCATTTAAAAATAAATAAATAAATACATACCACCATGGGAAAACATGTACAAATAAAAATTACTAAATAACTAAAAATATACACACAGTTGTCAATTTTAAAATAAATTCATTTTTTTCATATTGAATTGAACAACTGATTTGGGTCCACATAGGACTTCATTTGGGTCCGGATCTGGACCTCAGTCCACCATTTGGACACCTCTAACCTAAACTGAGAGCATTAAGAAATAAGAATGTTCCTGCCAGTTTTTGGTGCAGAGACATAACGACTGATGTGACCTCATGGTCCCCACGGGTCCTGAGATGGTGTGTGAGTGTGTGTGTGTGTGTGTGTGTGGGGGGTGGGGGGGGGGGGGGGGTTGAAGACCTCAGAGGAAGTGGACAATGCGGCAGCAGACCACTGCGAACATCAATACCCTGAGCGGCTTGATGATGAGTTGCGGGGTTTTGGTGGCGCGGCGCAGTCACGGTGCGGGACTTACCGCAGTAGAGGAGCAGCAGCGCCGTCAGCAGCAGAACAGCCCAGAAAGTTGACGACATTCTCGGCCAGCGAGTGCAGGCATCTCTGCGTCTCTGCACCGGAGGAGCCATCGATCTAACGCAGCACTTCCGATCCGATTCTTTTTTATCAGAACACACAAAAAAAATATGGAATGATTTCACAATCCAGCTCCCGCAGCGCTCATGTCTCCGAGTGTAATCCCGCAGAAGAATAATTCAAAAAGAAAAAGAAAATTAAAAATCACGCGTCGAGATCCAGCAGGTGATCTGAAAAGCTGCGGCTGGATCCGTGCGTAAAGGAAAAGGACACATCTCCCTTTAAAAGACAAGGATCAATTTAAAAACAAGACATTTTGTTTTATCTTTAATTCCCAAGTTGCTGTCCTCAAACGTCCCACAGCGTCTCCGTCCTCAGCGCGCAGACTGTTCAATCATCTGTACCGCAGCGTCGTAAACAGCTCCTGTCACCTGCTCCCGCCGCTCCGGTCCACCTCAGGGTTCGGTTCCGATCCAGACCCAAACCGACCGGAATCTGATCAATAAACGTCCGGCTGGTTGGGGAAAAAACGATGCGTTTAAAGAGACGCGCGTCCTTCAGGGTGTCTGTCCGCCCGCGGAGTGCGTGCTGCCGGAGGAGCCGGAGGATGGAGAGGCGCGCGCTCCGACTGCTTCTGTCTAAACTAGATTTGTAGATTCCAAAAAATATATGCAATAATCGATATTACGTCAGCAAAAAGCCACCCTTGGTCGCTGCTTACAGAACAACAGTTTGGTCCAAACGTAGGAAGAATATGTGCGTAAAGGACCGACCCCTCAGAGAACTGTGTTAGCAAAATATCTCATAAAGCACAGGGCGGATTTTAGTCAAACTTTCAGAAAATAGTCACTGGATGTACATCTTTAACTGATTACCTTTTTCACTCGATCCTATAAGATGGCAGCTGCAGAGACTCAAACATAGCCAACAACAAATGACTATAACTCACAGTCTTGCATGATAAAAAACATGATTGTTTACGAGGTTTGACTGAAACTGCTGCATAATCATTTATTAACATAAAATGAGTTTAGTTTCAAACTGTGGGATGAAAGGTAGATCTTTTATTCTGTGTGCTTTTCTAATAGAATCTTGTTTGATTTGTCAATTCCTTTTTTTTGGGGGGGCGTAAACGAAAACTATTAAAAGTATCTTTGTAAAACATTTATACTATACAAATAAGTTATAGAACCTCAAATAAGTTATGCTGCCTTTCAAGATGTGTAAGACATCAATGCACCATACCAACAAAGAAACAAGCTTTTGAACTGTGATGACATGCTGGATGGTCCTTCTCCTAACTAGTGCAGAGGACATGCAACTTCTGGATTACAAAGCACTGGTCCAGACCCAGGAACAGTGTATTAGTGATGTGGTACCATGGACAGCTCCAGACTCAGGAACAGTGTATTAGTGCTGTGGTACCGTGGACAGCTCCAGACCCAGGAACGGTGTAGATTTCATACCAAATTTAGATGTATTTGGGGTCTTGTAAGATGATATTTAAACTTAATTTATTACAGTTTCAGTAATGAACACCCCATAAATATAAATCAAATTAAAAATGTAATTATGACTGGTTTGGTTACATGTTACAATGATCTGCCATGTGATTTCTGAAGTTCCTCTGTTGACCTTACTTGGACTGGTTTGTCTCACAAACTAACACTAAACTCTGTGCACACATGTTCAGAAGTTTAAATCTCTCCTTAGAAACAACTCAACACTAAAAGCAAATATTTTATTTTGAATTATATTACACCCACAGGGGGATCATTTCCAACAAAGATCCTTTATAGAGAATCCAAGTTATCCCTGCTTGGCTTTTCTGTAGTTAAGCACACTAGAGCGAAGCACTTGTAAACCACAGTGGTGCTAATAAAACACTAATTGCTGCAAGTGTCCCCAGCCGTCCCTGTAAACCTCCAAATCTTGATGTAATTGCTGTATTCTCTAACTTGTATGGTCGCTGGGAAAAGTGGACGTTTTCTCTTCCTAAAAAATCAACTGCGCCTCTCCTCCCACGCTGTCATCTCCGGCTCGGTCTTTCTTGGTGCCATTTCCTCCTCTTCACTGTGCTGACTGTAAAAGCTACAGACTCGGAGCAGACAGTCAATTAGTTGGACAGCTCTGCTGCCTCCTACATGGTGTTGTGTCAGAAACCGTGGCAGCAGGGCCAAAACCGGCTTCACACACACACTCACTTCTCTAATAAGTCAAAAATACACACATTCTTTTTGTGGATACAATATGTTCATTAACACGTTTTATTACAGTCACAAACACTTGGTCTCTTTTGGACAGAAAGTGCTTCACATAGATTTTCTTCCTCTTTCACATCCAAATAAAAATAGAAGAAAAAAGGTATGAAACCAGTAAACTGGACTGATTCAACTCACTGACACTCTGCACCTCGGCCTTCTTCTGTAATAAAATATTACCTCTCCCCTCTCAGAGGTGGTGGACACTGTGGCTCAGATTCACTGCTGCTTAGCACCCAGCTCTGGCCTCGACTGGAGTTCAAATGGATCTGAGCAACATCTGATGGTGTGGAAGTATTTTACAATGAAGTGTATGAAAAAAACATCTACAAGCCAGCACCAAGTGGTAAATATGCTACATATAGAAGATAGATCCTTAGCTCGGCAAAAAAACCCTCAAAAATATCTATTTTCTCAGAGCAAAATAACATTTTTATAAACATGCTGTGTGAACGCAGCACATCGAATGACTGCAGAAATCTGTTCAACTAGGAATTTTTAATTGAAAAACTGAGAATAAAACAAGCAGAACAGAAGCTGAATTCACAAAAACTAAAGCTAAAAACTATGGCTAAAAGTTACAGCTAGCAGAACAGTAACTAAGCTTAAAATGAGCAAAACATCTGTTAAAAGCTTGAATAAGCAAAACAGTATCTATAAACCAAACAGCAGCTTAATGCTAAATGTAACATGACCATATCTAAAAGCTAAAATTAGCAATACTGTAGCTGGAAGGAAAAAATTATGGCTAAGAAGAAGAAAACATAAGTTTAATAAATCAGATTTCTAAGAAAATAATTTTGAAGGAATTGAGGAAATCTCTATTTCTCAGTGTGTGTTTTATTAAATATAAAGTTATATGTAAACTATAAAAGTTACAAAACCAAATGAGAGAGCACACTATTCCTGATTGGACCATTTTAAACATTAAAATATCAAATCATTCAGGTTTTACTTATGTAGAAGTAGTTTGGCTGCAAAAATAGAAAGAAACCATGTGAATGATGAGTCAGCAATGAAAGAGCAATGACTGATCTCTGTAAGAAGAGAAAATCTCTTTAAAACATTGAATTGTTAAAAATGATTGGGAAATAAAGACCTAACTTTTTCTTATCCCTCCACCTTTCATGAAGCTTTAACCTTTCTGCTGCCTTTGGGTCAAACACACAAGGTCTTGTTTTTAAACTAAGATCTTCTATTGAGAAAAGGACATTCCTCAAAACCTCATGACTCAAATATTACTACATCTGTCAAACTGACTGAATTACAGCCATTTTTGTGTTGGTTAAAATTAGTTAGCTCCATCTTGAATGCAACAAAATCCTGATAATCAGTTGCAGATGTACATAAAACCAGCAGTTTTATTAGACTTTCAGAGGAATCAAAGTGAAATATTTAACATCTAAATTCTGAGACAGGTTCTTTAAACCCGACAGAGAACATTCATACTGAAACACAAAACCTGTTGAACAACTCAGATTATCTATAAATACTGTGGAAAATGAACCTTTTATAGGTGAAGTGGGGAAAATGTTAAATGGCAGCTCTCAAGCAATAAAAAGAAACAAGTCATTTTTTAAAAAACCTTAAGTGAACCCAAAAAACTGATTTTGTCTCTTTAAAAAGCTTCTGCCACTAAAACACCTTAATGTAGCAACCTTTAACTATTAGGCATCATGTAATTACCTCCTCCACTGCTTTTTATTTGTTTGTATGCTTTTTTCTGTTCTTTTTCTTTTTTTAAAAAATCATTAAGTATTCATGAAGCAGGTTTTCATAAAGTGCACACAGATGTTTCCTCAGAAAACTGAACAAATTATCAGTTTTTAGATAAACTAAATTATATTACTAAGCAGTACAGAATTTAACAGATAAAAATACTCTGAATTGTCAAACTTTCAACAGTTATCGAGCACTGTTCTTTCACACCTGCAAGCTCTAAGGGAAAAAATAAGAAAGCTTAAAAAACAAATGAAAATAGCAATTAGCTTAGCATGCCCATTTCTCTGTGCTCCGGGCTCTATATGGCTGATGTCACAGCAAATGCTATTAAAGTGCCTGTAGTATCAACATTATGTTGTAAAGATGAATGCATTTTTGGAAAGATAAAATTGATAACATATTGCAAAAGATTATTTTGAGTCTCTATCAGAGAGATAGTCCAGAGAGTTCCCCTTTGATGTCACTTTGAGGGTATTAAATATAAAGCTGTTTGTTTAGTTTGTGTCATTGAATACATGCACAGACACCTCTGCAGAAATAGCTAGACTGTCCCTTTAATGTTGAAATGAAAGGATTTTCCAGTGTTCTTCCCTTTCCCCTCTGCCAGGTGAAGTAAATAACACTGATGCCTCTTCATGGTGACAGCAGCCAGTTTGAAGCTGATGCTGGTTGAACATAAAGATATGTGGGATTTAGTCAAGGATCAAAGTGTCACAGAGAATCTTTCAAATCATTTCAGTCTGGTATTACAGAGGGAGTATCCATCCAAAGCGCCTCAGAGGAGGACAGCTCTAAATATAATTGCTCTATAAATGTGATAAAGATGTTTCCATAGTAGTCTGACACTGAGGCTGCGCTGCTATGCATTCTGGGTAGAAGTGGCACCAGATGGTTGAACAGCCTCGGCCTGCGTAGCCTACAGTGACGAACATGAGTTCCTTTCGACCTCGGTTTGAACTGGAGCGCAGCACAAGACAACACTTAGAGCATTACTAGAAATGTGGAGTAAAAGAAGGAGGAGAGGCGTGAAGGCGCGAGCGCAGCAAAGATTAGCGTGTGTACAGCTGCCTGGCAGAGACGAGGCTTTTTTTCTAACTTAATGATGGCAGAAATGTCAGCCTGTCGTCTTTAGCTGATTGGACTTTGCAACAACCAGCATGAAACTGTGCAGAAGTCCTGATGTAAAGTAACATCAAAAGGAGGAAGAATTCCAACACCTTTTCTATTTACAATCAGAAGAAATGTTTGAGCATTAAGAAGCATTTTAGAAGCTATACTGGATTCTTCTTTCATGTGGTACAATAAAGCCTAAGCCCTGGCATGTAAAATACCTTATTACCTAGCATGAGCTTAGCACTTATTGAGTCAGTAATAGAAAACTTGGAGGGGAGCTGCTTCCTCTCACTGTGGGAGCGTCTAAAACCTGACCTTTCTCTTGCTGCTTGGCTTTGATCTGTCCAGACACAAGACGTTTCCTCTTTGTTGGGCCACTAAAAAAAAAGAAAAAAGCCTTTGAACTCAGCCTGCCACTCAGTGATTCACGTGAACAAAGTCTTCTCATCGGCACCACAGCGGGCTCTTTCTTACTGTCATGGATTAAGAGAAAGCGAGAAAACTTCGAAGCCCTTTCAGCTCTCAGAGAATCTGTGCGACAGTTGTTTGCCACAGAGAGCAGGAAGAATAAGATCAACAGCTCCGAGTCAGCTGATTAAATGTCAACACTTTAGTCTTCACGCTCTCGTTTTAGTCTCTAATATAAGAAATAAATGACAAAGACTTTGGAGTACAGATAATGAACAAGCAGCTGACATGTTTTCAACCACAATGAAGAAAGTTTTTATTTAGAATAAATCCATCAAGTCAGGAAACAAAGGCAGTTTTTTGAGTATTGCTCTCATCTTCAAATCAGACTAATTAACTTTGCTTTAAATGTTTGTCTCTGAATTTAAAAAGTTTTTGTGCTCCTTCTATATTCTATAATTACCAGGTTTTATAGAGAAGAACAGAAGCAATAAACCATCATTTATCTTAGAAACTTTACAATTTATCACTGTCAACACAGGAAAATCTAACTTCTGTAAAAAAAAAAAAAAGTTGATCAAATCAAAAAGTTTTCTTCTTTACTAAAGTTGAGTCCAAATATTTGAATAAACTGTGAAATTGTTGCCATTTTTCCCTTCAGTAGACCAGCAGTGCAACATGTTAGACATCCAGCAGGAGGAATGGATCTGGAAGAATTCAACACGGATGATTAATCCTCTAAACGTCAGATCTGATGGGGTTTCTGACACGTGGTCAGTTCAGCTGATCCTCATCACTGTGACCATCAAACTCTTCAGTAGTTCTGCAGAACCTGGACTCCTGATAAAAAGCTGCTCTGATCACCTGCAATAAGTTTCTGTAACGTCAGCCATCACTGACGGTCATTCTGAGAAGATCCCACTTTACTAAGAGTACATCTACTACTGTACTTCAAATAAACTTACTGAGCTGTAGAGCCTCAAAGCATTGTGGAACCATTAGCATTTATCTGGACTCTTCATTTTCACAGTTTTCTTGGATTCTTTATCATTTAGATTTTGAAAATTACATAAATAATTTCTCTTACTGATCAGTTATTTTAAAACCGATTCATTTGTAAAATATGAAATGAAGAGCAGAAGCTGGGTTTTGACAAACAGTAAACCTGTTTTAAAAAGGGTTTTAACTAGCTTTCAAAGCAGAGACTGATTTTCACCGAGGGTCACGTGAGTGTTATGGTGGTCCTCAAAGGTCAGCTGGAAGTAACCTTTAACCTTTAATGTTTAACTTTGACTAAAAACAAAACATGATTCTCGTCTCATTGCTACGATTCAGCATCGCTAACAATACCTGAGCTCTACCTGGTATTTCCTGCATAGAAACAGTGTTTTAACATGTCTAGTGTACAACAGACTAAATGTGAAATAAAACAGAAATACTTTTCAAAGTAAAAGTAAGAGAAGGAGGGTTTTGTGGGCCAGACGGGAGTCACCCGCGAACCACATTTGGCCCACGGGCCTTGAGTTTGACACGTGTGTTCTGAAGGTTTATTAACAGATGAATAATCTATTTATTAAATATTATTATTCCTTTTAAAAAGTATTTTTCTAGTAAAATAGCAATAGAGGAAAAACTAGGGTTAATGATCAACAAACTCAAACATAACCAGAAGGTGCAACAAGTGAAATGTTTAAAGCCAGGGATGAACCTCGGTGAACAGAGTCAAACATCTGCAGAGCAAATTAATATATATATTCCACATCATGCTATGTTTAAATATGACATCACCTGTTCTTCCAGAGATGAGAGCATCAAAAGCTAAACTCCTCTGACCACAGAGGAAGAGGAGAACTGAAAGGTTCCGGAACCAGAAATAAAACCTCATTTTCTCAGTCTGCAGTTAAAACCTGCAGTCAAGCTGCACAGAACCCAACCAGCAGTGGTCCAACATCCCTCCCTGAGATAATTTGATGATAAAATGTAATTATCCA
>JARVGW010000346.1:3178672-3188980 GCA_031762495.1 Anablepsoides rubrolineatus | reverse complement strand
TAACACCAGAACAGTAAATGGAACCAAAGTCTCTGGTTTTAGTTTCGTCGGATTAAAAGTGCAGTCAGAATTAGAAGAGGAAAAATACAAAGGAAAGACCTCTTTAGCAAGAACTAAGAGCGTAGCAACATCACGCTTGTTTCCAAATTTGCTTCAGATTTTCAAAATAGTTCATTTAGGTCATGGAGAGCCTAGCAGAGCTGTCATCTAGAGAAAAGATGACCTAAGAAAGTTGCCTCTCTCAACAGCACCTGTCTTTAGTCCTCTCTTGCTTCAGTATATTTTGGTTCAAATTTATCCTCTTGTTTATTAGCACTTGTCTGTAAGCAGCTTTTCTTAATAAACTGTGGTTCTGAATGTCACGTGGCATTTTGCAAACTGCCTGTTACACTAGATCTGATTAAGTAAATTAAATTGCATTGAAAAATAGCACAAACAGTAATATTGGTACACTGTTTTATACTTAAAACACAAAAAGACTGTAAAGCTATAACAATCAATAATGTTTGCATCATAAAGAGCAGCATGTCAAACCACTGGACTCTAATATATTTTATTTTAGACTCTCCTTTGTCCAAATAGACAAATAAATACATTTTATTTTACAAATAATAAAAGTTTAAATCCTTAAATCCATTTCTCAAAGTTAGGTCCCAGGCAGGAAAAATACATTTAAGAGTTCCTGCCATAAAAAAGGCACATCTACAGTATTAGCATAAAAGGCAGGTTTTCATCTGCTGGCTTTAAAAACTGAGAGCCCTCAGGGGTGAGCTGGCAGAATAATGGACTTTTTAAAGTTTCTGACTTCATTTCCCAGTTTGGGCATGACAGGTTTAGCTCGTCAGCTGTAAATGGAAGAGACGTGTGACAGGAATAAAAGGTTTACTGGGAAGCATTTATAACAGATTAATATCTGAGATTAAAGAAATGTTGATATAAACAACACATTGTTAGAAATGAATGACAGTTTCATTGAAATTCAGTCAAACAGCTGATTTAGAACCTAAAAGCGGTAGTCGTTAGGCACAGGAGGCTCTGTCCAGTTTAGCACAGTACAAAAATAATTAACTGCTGGTGAGAGTGGGCCATCACAGGGGTCAGCTGTCTCAACGCACTTATCTGTAGAAACTCCATTTACCTCTTTACTTTAATCCTTTTTGGAATAAAAGCGATCATTCAAGTTCATTACAACTTTTTTAGGGGAGCGTTGTGATAGTTGATGGATCGTTTTAGAAATACTGTCATGTTTTAAAAGCATTTTAATGGATGACATGACTGGATAATAATAAACAATGAGCCATTTGAACATGACTAATGTGAACTCCACTATTTGCAGGAGTTCTGGCAGTAGAGGAATGTTTTACATGGCCTGTGTACCACCACTGTGCTGATGAAAACAGGTCCTGCAAAGTATGACCATCTTCTAGTTACTACTAAAATCACCTTTCACTGACCACAAAGTTGGTACGTTTGAGAAACCCTCGCTTTAATTTAATCCATAAAAGTCCCTTTTTGCTTCCATGTTAACGAACACAAAAGTTTATTGCTGAATAAATCGTCCAACTAGTCCAATTTATTAATGCAGAAAATACTACATATCCCAGTTTGTTCTTTAGTGGAGGGGCTGCTGTGCTGCCAATTAAAGCAGCCCATTAAAAAAAGGCTGCTTAAATGAATTGACAGCCAAAATGTTCCCTTTTAGGTAAAACAGAAGCTTAGCAGGAAAGCACTAAAGCCAGAGCTAATGAACAAATTAGCGTAATGAAGAAATAAGGAAAACTAAAAGGCTACCAAGAACGTTTCCAGAGTCCTCCAGGTGATTATGTTGAAACACAAGAACAGCACACAAACTGTAGCTCATCTGCTTACAGCTTTGTTCTTTAATATTATGCAAATAAACTCATTTGGACCAGTGAGAAAATCTGAACAAGCTGGGATAAAATTCTGACAATGATTTAAAACTTGAGTCAAAGTACAACATTTTGCAGTATTTAAACAAATATTAAAACTAAATCAAAGGATTTGAGTGGTTTTAATAAAAAAAAGAGATCTGCAACTGATATTACCTGTGGCCCTTCAACTGTTTTTCACAAATATACGTTTAAAAAACAAGTTTTATTTTTGAACAATTATATTTCAAAGTGATATTGCAAATTAAACAATATAAATGTGCCTGAGTTAATTAAAAAGCTATATAAGTGTGTGAAATCAGAATTATTATGTCCTAGCCCAAATTCTTCCCTTATACATTCTCTAACCACTGATTGCACAAGATCTCTGCTTAAAACTCTGCAACCAGCTGGAGTCAACTCTGTTTAGCAAAATATCTCATAAACCACTGGATGTTTTTTTAAGAAACTCAAAGTGATTGTTGGGTGCTGACAGATCATGCAAAAACTTGCTAAGTTTACTTTAAATCTTCAATAGCTGGTATTTTAAATCATGGTTGAAATTGTTTTGTATTCAGAATTAGAGATTCAGTTTTAATCTGTGTCAGTAAAAAAAGATCCTGAAGGCCGTCGTTGATTTTATTTTTTAACAGATGTGAACAAAGATGGCAGATTTTTACAAAACAGAATACACACGTAATACATTTAGATGTAATAATTAAGCATTCATTTTGTTTAAAATATTGGTTGTTTCAGTCATTCTATTTGTAAAGCAATGCTAACTCGTTAGCCACATTAGCGAATTAAGCGTGTTTTCATTTATTGGTTTGTAGCGAATCAACCAGGCTATGTAAAGCATAATGACGTCAGACGATGTTACGCATGGCTGTAGTAAACAGGAATTAGCAGGCACCACACATCTCGAGTCAATAAAGAGAAGTTTTCAGTGATGTGTTGCTACTGGGTAATAGTTCTGTCATATTAACTAGCATAATGTTACATGCTGTCTGGAGACTTAGAGGGAAAAATGTAATTCTCTTCACGTTACAGGAATATTTGTGAAGACGACGACAGCGGGAACAGCTGATCAATCATGCGAGGTAAATGTTCGCTACATCAGAACGTCTTCGGCAAATGTGTTTCCATTTCCACTTTTGCACATTAAATATTTTTTCAGAAAATTAAAAAACCACCTCAAGCGAGCATTAAAAACCTTTTTGCGAAATAGGGGATGTTTTTTTTCAATTTTGCCCTTTCCTATCTGTTCTAATATGATACAAAATGTGCATAAAAATGTTGATGAAAACACGGCTAATGTCCGAGTTACAGCAGTTTATTTCACTGACATGCTAACTCTTGTAGCTTGTTGCAAATATTCAGTTCAAAACGTTGTTACCTTAAAATGCTGGATGTTGACAAGCCATAACCATGTTCCACTACTGAGACAAATTTTAAACTATTTTGTCTTATTTTTTTATTAGAATAAATGTTAAGAAAAAAGTCCCCCTTTCCTCCATCATACACAGTGAGTGACAGCAAGCAAAAACAGATCAAAATCATTTCTGATAAGTTTAAACCACAGAATGATATGACAGAAAAACATGTGTTTTTGAGGTCATTTTTGCACCCCACCAGTTGATCTAGCACAATAGAGAATTTGGACACAACATAATGGACATGAGAAACTCAAAGGGCTGCAGTCATGTGTTATTTGTGAGGCAGACTTTGCCTCCTACTAACCCTAACCGGACCCCTTTGGCCCGTCCTCTCAGTTTAGTGTTAAAGTATACACTGGCCATGGGGGGAGAAGGGGGTTTTAGACCAGGTCAGAGCAAAGATCACCAACTAATTACAGTGGTGAAACACTCAGCCTCTGTTAGATTGTGTAGAAAGTATTAGAGGAAGGGGGGACATGTGGCTCCCTGGTGAATTGCACATAATTAGTTGAAGCCAAGGTCACAAACAAACACAAACACGGGGTGAACAGCCACAAAAGCACACACACACACTATTCTTCTGTCTTACTTGTGCTCGTGAGCGCTCTCTTCCCTCTGCCTCACTCTCTCAGGGGCAACAAGCTTCTATTAATTTCCTGAATGAATAGCCTACCAACTGGTTAACAGTTATTTAAGGACGCTCACATTTTATGCACACAGCGTGCTCTGTCGTATTAATTACTTTTACTGTAAGGCTTTAAGGAATTTTTAAGGCACAAATATAGTGCATCCATTAGAGCAACATAAAACAAAGAGATCTGTTAGCACGTTGTTTGTTTTTCTCATTAAATCCCCACCAACACAAGTCAGACTATTAAATCTTAATTTCCATTTAACTAAATACATAATGCCAAAGCCTAAACTGAAATGACCATTCTTTAAAGTGTTACATCCAGGGCATTAATTAACTTTTTGTTGTTAATCAGCAGCTCATAAAACACATTTTTATGACTAAGTAACACATATTTTAGAAAAAGTGTCAGAACAGAGGGTGATAAGTAACAGTAGTGCTGCTGAAGCTACCATCAGCTGGCACAATTGGAAATGACAGATGGCTCGACCGTGACCGCTGAGAGCCCGGTCGATTAGGAGAGCCGCTGGCCAAAAGGCTTTGGGATGAAGTGACGAAACAAAATGAAGTTTGGTGCTGCAGTCTGTATGCAATTATCTGCTCTCCAAACACTCAGGCCTGCTTTAGAACATGTAAGAAAATCACATTCCCACGGAGCCCACCAGGGATCATGATAGAATTAAAATTTGAAGCGGTGAACATCCGTCCTCCGTTTATTAAATCGTGAGCATGGATTCAAAATCAATTCCTTCAGTTTAGTTCATTTGTGCATGCAGATCGACTAACCGCCATCTTTCTGGTTGAGAGGAAGCAGCTGATCTTCTTGGACAAATCCTCATTTCCAGGTTTGTTAACTTGTTTTAGTTGTTCAGACTGGTTCAATGGTATTGTGAATCTGTGCATCTGGTTCAGATCGATGGAAAGAATGAAAAGCTGATTGTGAATCCATGCACAAGGCTTCTTAATCTAAAGGCCTTCACATATTAAATTCCCAACTGCCAAAATAGATTCTCGTCTCAGTTGCGTGAGGACAATTGTGTCATTTTGTTTGAAGCTTCCAGTCTTCCACCCCTTCTTGTCATAACGCCCCCTCCACATATGAATGGAACCTTTTTGGACTTCACGGGCCACTGTTGCTTAGCTAAATAAACTAAAATCATATCTGTTTTGTCAACTCCTGCTTATTGGGTTGCTCCAAAATTAGAATATTATCGCGAAACCACTATTAAATTAGCTGTTTTTAACATTTTAAATGGTATTGAAGTTGTACTAACAGCACAAATGTGCACATCAGAACCGCAGCACGCAATATATCCTTGTTTTGTTGTGGGTCTGTGCGCTCAGTGGAAGCAATGATCGTCACCCTCGTGGCTTCGTTTACAAGTTATAGTTCGTTTGTAAAAAAGCACAATGTGAATGTAAACTGCACCAAATGAAAAAAAATAAAGTCCACTTTTGGTCTGGACCAAACAAACGGACCAAAGGACTTTCCTGGTGTGATTACGACCTAAGTAACTGGGGGTCTTGTTCACAAATGAGGGAAGAATGGGGCGGGAGATCGATAGGTGGATTGGTGCTGTGTCTGCAGTGATGTGGGCGCTGTACCGGTCTGTCATGGTGAAGCTAGAGCTGAGCCAGAAGTTTTACTGGTCAGTCTACGTTCCTACCCACATCTATGGTCTATCTAAACTGGTGCAATTTATTCTTTTGGTCTTCCTCTGGCTTCATAAAATATTTGCAGTCAACCTCACATCTACAAGATTTAGATTACAAAAGTCTACAAAATTTACGTAGAGTTAAAAAAAAAAAACTCAGCGAACCAGAAGATCAACAGGGCGTCATTACAATGCTTCTGTACTTAAATGCCTGGCAGAAGGTTGTCTCCCAGGAGCTCAGTGCGGTATGCCTCAGAAGCTATGAAAGGTGTGTGTGAAAACACATCAAACAACCAAATGTCCACTTGTTGACTGTTCAAATACGAATGGAGTATGTGGGGGACTTTAGGGAACTGATTTTATTACCTCAGACTGTATTTCTTCCTTGAGTGGCTCTGTACATTTCTGAAACCCATATGAAAAAGTCATGGTGTACACATGAGTTCCATCTGGCTTCATAAAGGGTCAGGACCATCAGAACCATGGTAACACTCAAAACTATACATACCAAGTGACTTATTGATATACATTTATATTTTAATACCAGTGAGGGAATAAAACCTGGCCATGCAGTGTAAATAATGATCATACTAGAAGAAATGTGCCATTACAGCAGCTTTATGGTCACAAATGATTGTCAAATATTGTGTTTTCCAAATCATATTTTATGTGTTTGCTGGCAAGTTAACATTACCATCATATATAGCACTTATTCAAACTGTGTTAAACTGTTTTGTCATTAGAAAGCATGAATTTATTTTATTCTAGGATCCGGTTTCGTCTTCTGAAGTTACACACAAGCTTACCTGGATGCCGTCCAACAGTTTGCTCATGCACCAGAAGCTGTCAGCCTCAATGTTCCTCAGAGCCTCTTCCTCAAGACTGGACACGTCAAAGTTTTCCACTTCCTCCTCTAGAGGAGAGAAAATGAGAGCAATAAAAGAGTCAAGAATTTACTTTGCAAAGAGGATGAGATGGACAGCAAATGAGCCGGTGAGACGGGGAAAAGAAAAGTGGAGTGAAAGTTCAAGAAATGCAGTGGGAGAAAGAAAGACTAAAAAGGGATTGAGTGCAAATCAAGGCATCCGGCACAGTGAGAGCTCTGACATAAGCCCGCCATTCAGACGAGCAGGTTACAGGTGTTTGAAGAGGCCAAATTCAAGAGGGAGAGTGGGAGCAAGTGAGGAGGTAATGGGGTTTGTTACAAAAGAGTTGTCTGGGAAGGAACAAAGATGCAGCGCGGGAAGAGCAGGTAGAAAGGCGGTAAATAGACTAATCGAGCGGCTGAGTGATAATCGTCTTTTTAAAACAACAGCTCACTCTTACCTATGGCTCTCGTGAGCATTTAGGAAATGTCAAAGCATTTGTGCACAAAGAATAATGAGCATGTTTTTTGTTCGAGGCGGTGAATGCATTTAACATTTTCAAGGAAAAGCCAAAAATGTTTTTACAAGTTCTTGCATTTGAAGCGATATTACCAGCTGAAAACAGAATTTACAAAGCTGCATTGACAGTTTCTAATATTTTACTCCTTTATGTCGTTTAATTTGTCTAAATATTGGGATTTCAAGGTGATGCGAGGTGGAAGATAAACTGTCTGTAGATAAGTAAAGCAAAGTTGGGTTTAAACGTATCCTGAGGCACGCCGCAGACTGAACAAAAGAAACAATTTCAAAAGCAGCAAGCTGACTGAGTCCCCAGTCATCTCCAGCGGGTGACTTCAGCGACGGGTGTCATCAGATGTCATTAATGGCAGCAGTGTGTGACGGACTGCAGGAGCTCTGACGGGCTTTTGACAAGCCACTGACAGCCAGTGGAGAGAAGATGGGACGAGACTGATTAACAATGATCTGGAGAGAGAAGTGGAGGGGAAAGAAAGAAAAAAAAGAAAAGAGCAGGCAATAGAGACAAAAAAAGAGCAAAGTGTGTGTGCGTGGTCGCAAAGTATAACCAAAAGGGGTTCTTTTGCGTTTAGGTGAGTTTGTGCATTTTTTAAAAGACATTCAAGTACAAATTCGGGACCTGCCAGCTCTGCTTGGTATCCTTGGCAACCCCCGTGGAAAGCTGTCAAGGTTTTAATGAGCATGCTCAGTCAAACGGACAGAAAAGACAGACAGGGAGCTGGCAGTGGGCCAGGACTATAAAGCTAGTACCTGCGAGCCCGAACACTTTCATCAGTGTCTTGTCTGCTTCAAGCCAGGTAAAGATGGACAGACTTTTGAGCAAGCGGGCTTTTGTTCCCTCATTTCAGTCGGACCTTTTATCCCATCAAACCGGCACGGGTTCGGAGAGAGCGGATGCAAATAGAAATCTCATTTTGCTCACATATCTAACAGATCTTTAATACGACACCAGTGTCCAGGAGCTGTGTTGGGATTAGATTTCAGCGTGCTTCTCACATAAGAAGCCTTGTTTGTGCAATAATGCAAAGATGTAATCTTCTTTGGAATGAGATATATAAAAAAAAGTGCAAGAAGTGAATGCCCAAAGAGGAAGAGGTCATCCAAAGAAAGTAGACAATGAAGGAAAATTTTGCCTGAATTGCTGCCACTGATAAAGTCAAAGACAATCAACTAGATCTAATCGCAGTGTTTGAGCAGCTGTTCTAACCGCACAGAAACAAAAGCAGCCACCATCTGACCAATTTAAACTCAATATTTAATTTAAAAGCTCCTCAACGCTGATGGAGAAGACAATGACATTACATAAATATGGGCGTCTCTGTGGGATGCGGCAGCCCTGAACGCTGCTGACGGCGTTAAATCTGCAGTTGAAAAGATTAATTGCGAACAGACTGACTAGCCATTCGCGTGGTGTCACTGCTGATTAACAGGGCGGCCAGAACGCCGCTGCTCCAGCGTTTTGGGAGACCCTGAGTCTCCCAAAGTCTCAAATCAGTCTTTGTCGTGCTCGTGGCCTTGCTGTCGGGCAGAGTCCCAAACCAGGGCCTTGACTCAGGAGCAGATTAGAAGGGACTGCTTCCAAGTGTCCGCTGGTTGCACTGGAATTAGGCATAGCTCATCACAATAACAAGGACACACAAGAGGAAGGGCTACGAGGAAGAGGGGCCATATAGAGCAGTGACTAAGCTCTGGACAGTTGTGGGCAGACGACAGGGCAACACTGCCCCCTCTGATCGTTAGAAGAACTGATGAAACACTCTGCTTTTCATGGATCAGTGCTTAAAAGCTAAAATCATTTTCCAAGTCAGGCAACCCAGACAGCTCTCTGTGCACTGCTTGGAGGTTAAAATATCTATGATACTCTCTATATCTGCCTTCACACTTGTAGAAAATTGTTTCAGTTACCAAAAAAAAAAGGGACCTTTAGGCCATCTTTACTTACAAGACCATAGCAGCTGAAGAAATTGCTAATTACTTTCAAATGGATTCTGCGTGAGACGTGGCTCAATAATTATCCTCTGCCAAATAATACGCTGCAGATCCTCTGAGAGAGCAGATACTGACAATCACAGCGGCGCGAGATGTGAACGTGTTTGACACGGACAAGACGCAGCAAACAAAGAGATGAGAATAGCATGTAAAAGATCAAAAAGCAGGAGCAAACAGACCACAGCCTGAGAGGCCTTGTCAAAGGTCTGAGACGCAGAAATAAGAAAAAAATAATTAGTTATTGTTTGAAAGCAACTTATTCTAATGGTTATTTCAGTAAATCAAACATATCCAATGTTTGTAAACTCTTTTATTCCATCAACTTTTCTCTGTTGAGCCCTCTTTTTGCACATTAATGCTTCTCCCATCTATTCTCCCTCCTCCCTTGTTCTCTCAGCCATCTCCTCTGTTGCTACCCTGCCTCTCCAAGCTGTTCTCCTCATTCGCTCCCCTCCCTGCTTCCTCGCATCTCTTCCTATTGGCCACAGAGCCAGTTTCCTACCAGGCCCCAGGGCTCATTTCCTGTTTGTCCTGGCGCGGGGGGCAACTTGTCCGAAGGGACCAACTGCTTGGTCGCTGCCAGCTGAGAGCGCTTGGCACAGCTTGGCAACGCGGAGCTGGGTTACACCTCCAGAGACGGCGTGCGGGCACCTACATAGTGAGACACGTGCACGCGTGTGGGTAGACACACACACACACACTCGCCAGGGCCGCCATCTGCCCTCCTACAACTGCGGGCCACAAGGTAATGTGATGTAAGATGATGAACGAGCGAGTTTAGCCCGATGTAATCATGGAGTGTTTGTGCTGAGCGTGTGACAGCGCAGACTGGCAATAAAAAACATGCCAGTCTGACAACCTTCTGTTGATTCAGATTAATCACAAACAAACCCCGAGTTGTTGACTGCTGATTTACTAACATGATTTTGCGTGCAGTAATGCAGTCATTATTTAAAAGTTACAGCAGCAGTTCGGGTGACATCCAATGACTCTAACGGCGTATATTTCCGACGTTGCATCCGAACGCGACAGAATCTACTTTTCACCCTTTGGCATGACACCCGACTTCTCACTTTAAATAAAAAATTGTCACATTACCTCCTACTACTTCCAACCTCTTTGAGCTTTGGCTACAGCAACAAAAATATGTGATTTCCTCTCAGTGGCACAATTAGCTTGATAACACAGTTACCTCGTTAATGAGAAGCAAACCTTTTCCAGAGAGGTGGCACTTCTACTGTTGGATAATTAAGAAGAGAGTCAACATGGCAAACCTGATGTCACAGACGCAGTGAGACAACACGC
>JARVGW010000346.1:2727278-2737637 GCA_031762495.1 Anablepsoides rubrolineatus | reverse complement strand
TTTGCATTTTCAGATTTACTGTCCTGATCCCTGTTATAGAAATGATTCCACTTTGTAGACAACTCCCAAAATATATCTAAAAGTTAGTTGTACAAACATTTACCTGTATAATGAGCCTTAAAAATCTGTAATTTTTATTAAAACAATCTGTATTAATCCCACACAGGGGGGGTTGGGGGGTGCAGGTGGACCTATAATGAAGTATATTGATTAGGATGAACAGAAATATTGTTTTTTGATTGTTTATTACATAATGCATCAGATTATTACACCACCATTTTTTGTAATAATTGCAGCAAAGTGTAATAACGTTATTACATAATGTGTTGAAGACTTTTATTACATTGTGTCAATTATTACATAATGTGGTTTTAGTGTGAGTTTATTACATTTTGAAGTCTGATTTTATTACATTATTACATAATGTGTTGTTATTACAAACAGAGGTCTTACAGAGCCGTACCTCCAGAAACTGAGCGTTGATCTTGAACTCGGGGACGGGCCTGCCCAGCTCGGTGGCGGCCCGCCTGCGCTCCTCGATGCCCCTGAACAGGTGGTTGACGGCGCGGGGGATGATGCCCAGCTCGTCCTCGCCGATGTTGACGTCGAAGCCGGTTCCCATGGTGTACGTCTTACCTGAACCTGTCTGGATGCAAAAACAAACAAACAAACAAACAAAGTCAACATTTTATGAGAAAACAAGCATTTTATTCAGACTGGGGAATGAAAAAGAATTCGGGAAGCTGCAGTTTGGGGGAGGATCAGACGAGTGATGCCATGGTGATAAAAGAGGAGTCCCTCTGCTTGGTTTAAAAAGGCCACACCTGTGTGATCGTTTGTGTCCCTCTTTGTGTGTCTCCACCGCAGCCTGTGAAAGGCTCTGTCACAAGAGCCTAGAGTCGCTGAGGAGAGAATAATGAACAGAAAGAAGACAAGCCGATGGGGGGAGCTGAAAGAAGGGGCACTCAACTGAAATAGCCTTTTTATTTAAAGACCAGACTCAACAAGTTGGAGACTGTGAACACTGCAAAAACTGTCCATCTAACCAAGTTTTAAAACCTTATATCCAGCCAAAAACACCTTCAGACTGATTTACTCAACAAGAAATGATTGTGTCAGAATAATAATCTTGTTTTTAGATAATTTATCCTTTTAGCCTGAAAATTTGACTCAAATTAAATAAAAAATTTCTGCCAATGGAGTAAGAAAATTATACTCGGTAAGATTCTTGAAATACGAAAAAATTGATAAAAATCAAGTATTCCAAGAATCTTACTAAGTAACATTTTCTTACTCCATTGGCAGAAATTTTTGATTTAATTTGAGTAAAATTTTCAGGCTAACAAGACAAATAATCTGAGACATTCTGAAAACAAGATATTATTCTGACACAATCAGTTCTTGTTTAGTAAATCAGTCTGAAGGCGTTTTTGGCTGAATATAAGGTTTTAAAACTTGGTTAGATGGACAGTTTTTGCAGTGAACAGAGCAGCCAAGCTCCAAGACATCTATTGTCCCCAAATACTTTTTTATAAATTGCTAACTCGGGCTGGATTTACTAATCCACACACAACAATTAGAGCTAATAATATGCTGGTGAAAACAACCGCATTAGCAGTGGTGAGCATGGCTAACCAAAAAATTAGCATTGCAAACTAGTAATCTGCTAACTAAAAATAATTTTGCTAATGCTAAACGTTAAAAATAAAAATAGCGGAAGCTAACGCAAAACGAGTAAAAATTAGAAGAAGCTAACATTAACCGCTAATCACGTCCAGTTAAGGGCTGGTAGGACACAAACCTGTTGATGCTAGCTTGTTAGTTAGCGCAAAGCTAATTGGTCCGCTAACAGTTTTCAAAAAGTTAGTGAGAAAATTAATCTGCTAAATGAGAAATTAGCTCCGCTATTAGCTAACAGAACCGTGCCCACCACTAACCATTAAATTCATCAGGTTTGTTTTTATCATCTCACTCTTTTTTTCTTTAAACCAAAGTCACTTAAATATTTGTTTGAACAACAATAAGTTACTGACATGGAATGTGATTAGCTTGATTAGCCACCTATGCTAACAAGCGTTTGAACAGGTGAACCTAATAAAATGGTAAAAAGGTGTAGAGTTTTCCTTCAGACACTTGAATAAAATCTAATTTAAATGGTGGCGATCTGTGTTGCTGCAGAGAGAGACGATGTGGCTGGCAGCACAGTTTGAGGCGCACATCTCCCTTTGCAAGGACTTTGAGAATTATTTGGATGCTCAAAATATTTTCTACATTAGTTCATGGTGTCGTCACTTGAACGCACTACTTGTGTTGAGTTTTAATAGCTCTAGGACTGGTTTTTTACCACATGGTTCACTTCCATGTTCTGGTATGAGATGAGGTTAATCTTATTTTGGCTTTGATGAGGTCATCAACTCCCCCTGAGGCTAATCTATCAGAGCCGATATGAAGCTGTGGTGGTAGAAGCGGGCTGGAACACGTCCTCGTGATATAAAAAAAATACCAGCTGCTTATTTGCTAAAGAATCTGTGGATCCTTGAAGCAGCTTTGTCACCTTGAGAGATTAAAAAACAGAAAGATGTCACTGAATGACAGATCGGCCTGCAGACCGACCTGTCCATACGCGAAGATGGTGGCGTTGTAGCCCTCAAAGCAGCCCTCGATTAGCTTCTCTGTGCAGTGGTCGTAGACGGCGTCCTGCTGGGCGTCCATGTCGAAGACGAAGTCAAAGGTGAAGGCCTTGTCTTTACCCAGGACCACCTGCGGCTCTCCGGGCATCACGTACGTGCAGATGTGACAGCCCTCGATTTTCTCTTTGGCCAGCTGGGGACGAATCCTGGGAAACACAAAACGCCATTTTTTTAACCTTTAAACGCATATATTTTACTCCAAACATCAATGTGGCAAATATGAGTCATCTGTTTTCACTCAGGTGTAGGAGATGAGTGCTGCCACTGTGTGACGAGTGTTTATGTTTGTGTGGCACCGACACACACTTCCTCCGTCCACAGAGCTGTGAGCAAACAGCCCTGCCCCACGTTTCATTAAAGAACCGCTCTGTTTGCAAAAACAACACTTTCTTATGAACCTTTCCTCCTGCAGCTTTCAGAACCAGACGCACAAAAAACACCTGGAAAAGACTGATTTTCACTCAAATATATCCTCAGCTGCAAAAACGCAGTGAGAGCTGAATGACTGCTGATATTTACTGAGGAAGATAAAACTGGGTTGGTTACGTTTACCAAGCAGAACAGCAGCTAAAATGACCAAACTGTAAAGTAACTAAATAGAAACTAAAGTAACAAACCAGTAGCTAAAAAAACTAAAATCAAATGGATACTAAAAAAGCAGAATTGTAGCTATAGAAACAGAAAGTTAGCTAAAAGCTGCAAATTGGTAAGTAAAAGCTAAAACAGAAGCCAAATGATAGCTAAAACCTAAAATGGCAGAAGCTAAAAGTAACAAAACTGTAGCTAAAAGATGCAGAACAATGGGTAAAGTGGTAAAATGATAGCTAAAAGCTAAAATCAGCATTAGCTTACAATAGTAAATCAGTAGCTTAAAGCTACGGCAGCGAAAAGCAGCAAAATGGTAGCCAAAAGTAACAAAAGCTAAATGTAACTAAAGGTAACACAAATGGTAGCTAAATGTGGAAGAAGCTAAAGTAACAAAACTGTAGCTAAACGATGCAGAACAGTGGCTGAAAGCTAAAAGTAGCTAAAATGTAGCCAAAAGCTACAATCAGTTGTGGCTCAAAGTAGTTAAGTAGAAGGGCAGCTAAAAGTAGAAAAATGGTAGCTAAAAGTAACAAAAGCTAAATTTAGCTAGAGGTAGCACAAACCAAACGTAGCAAAATGGTAAAAACTACATTCAGTAGTAGCTCAAAGTAGTAAACCAACAGCTAAAAGCTAAGAAAGTGGCATGGTAGCTAAAATCACAAAATAGTGGCTAAAGGCTAAAAGTAACACAAACTAAATGTAACTAAAGATAACACAAGTAAATATAGCAAAATGTTAGCTAAACATGGCAGAAGCTAAAAGTAGCAAAACTGTAGCTAAAAGATGCTGACAGTGGCTAACAGAAAAGTAGCTAAATGATAGCCAAAAGTTACAATCAGCTGTAGCTCAAAGTAGTAAAGCATTAAATTAAAGAGAAAAAAATGGAATAGCAGCTAAAAGCAGCAAAATGGTGTCTGAAAGCTAAAAATAACAAAAGCTAAATGTAGCAAATTGGTAGCTAAAAGCTAAGAGTTGCAGAATGGTAGTAATAATAGAGACTGCAGGTTTGGCTCATTAAAGTGATTATTTTCAGAGGTTTAGTTGGTGGCAGCAGTCGGTGTTTCAGTTTGATGGTTTGGATTTACAATAATCCCTGCTGGCCACCTTCCAAAAACCTGACAGGAAAGTTTAATCCAGAGTGACAATAGAGGCGTTCATGGCCGCTCTCACCGAGGGCAATAAGTCAAACAGATTATTGTTCTTTTACAAAATGTACGATTCTGCTTCTTTTACGTTGTAGTTAAACTCAAGCAAACATAAAGAGCTGAGAGATAAGAGGACGAAGAATCACCTCCTGGGAATGGATTATTTGTCTAAAAGCTGCCATTATCTCCTGCTTGGATTTAACTCAAAACACTGTTTTCTTTAGAGTTACCTTCAGCGCAGCGGAGCTGTTACCTCACGGGCTGATCCCGTGTTTATGCTTCACCTGCACATTCTGGCACTTCAAGGCCGCCCCAACAAACACGGAGAACTTTTATCATCACTCGACGCGTCCATTCAAACTCAGGGGAGCAGAAAACAAGAAGCCCAAAAGTCAAACACTTTGTGTAATCTGAACCTTTCAGCACGTCAATCTGCTCTGGCCGTTTGAGCTCGTTGCAGGGAATGATAAGAATTATCCTCAGCGCACAGAATGATATTAGATTCAATTATAAATGTGTGTTTTATGTGACGTCTGCAACAGTAAACCTGATTATAAAAACACTTTTCCAGCTGCAGACAAAAGCTGCTTTTAGCCATGGTTAGTAAAGAGAGACGCTGACAAACTGTACTGTCTGTGTACACATATTCTAGTAAAATACACACATTTAGCTACACACACAAAGGGGTTTTGTGACCCATGAGACGAGTCCTGTTAGGATCCTGCTCGTCTCATTACTGCGATTACAGCCGAGAGAAAGAGAACGTCACAGAAACTACAGATTATTCTGGACTTTAGAAGCTAAAAAAAAAAAGCAATAAAGGACAAGATCTCCGATATTTAATACAATCTGAATTCAATATAGAGAGTTTCTGCTTATTTGATTAAACGCGATGAGTCACTCTCTGAAAGACGACCACAGAGCTCGCTGACATCACCTCTCTGAATCAGCCAATCAGACGACTCCCCAGAGAAGCAGCCTCAGTCTGCATCAGCATTAATTATAAACTCCAGATCAAAAGAAATAAATCAGCTATATAATCAGGCTATAAGCAAAAAAAAAAAGAATTAAATAACATCACCTCTAGATGCTGAGTAACAAGAAGGTAGGATTACGACTCTCAGCTAACGAGGTCGTTTCAGCTGAATTCTGTGTCGTCATTAAAATATATCATTACTGGTAAAGACATAATCTGTATGTGAATATATTTAAATATATTTTTACAATATGCAGTAAAGCAGAAACTATGAGCAGCATCTGTGAGAGCGCTGATGTGGAACAAAACACGAAACGTTTAGGAGAAACTAAGCCGCCGTCCAGATGATGATCGACCATTATTAGATTTAAAATCCAGTGAATTTATGCAAATAAAAAACAATAAAGTAAAGGTCTTTAAAAATAAAGTAGCATTTCACCTGGTGAACATTTATGCTTCAAAGCATGCAAAAACCAGGTCATATTTGGTTTATAATTTTTATCTTGGGCCTTTTAACTTTGTTTTTGTGTAAACATTCTCAGATTTTAATTTTAACCAGAATACTGTTGGTTAATCTGGAAATGTTTTGCAGTGAATTTGAAAAACGGTCATTAATTGCTTTATTTACACTGATTTGGATGGAAGTTAAATGTGTATTTTTTTAAACAAGTCCTCAGTGAGTCAATATATTTATTATATTTCTGGACTAACCTCTTTTTTTAATAGTTTATGTGTAAAGTACAAGTTGACAAAAAAAAGCACAATAAAGAAATGGACACACAGTCTCTTTTAATGTTTAAATAAAAAAATAATGGTCATAGACGGATGTGAGCAGGCTTAAAGGAGGAGCAGCGTAACTTGCTTACATAACAACACAGACACAAAAAGGATGAGCTTCTTTTAGCCTGAAGCTACATGAGTGTATTTTTACTGTCCTGTGTACTGTGCAGTACTATCAGGTTAACTGAGCTTTAGAAATAGAAACAAATGCAACTAAAAGTAGATCCTAAAGGAGTCCTTCAGTCCTGGTGAGACACTGAGACAGACCGTCAATGATCTGATACTTCCTGGGTCAAAGGTCACTCAGGAGGAAAACACGTAGAGTTAGCAGGAAGCGATGAAAAAAATATAAATATCTGCTAATTAGTGCTGAGAATCATCATTAGAAATCCATAATAAATTAACTTTCTCCTGCTGGTTAGCCGCACGTTATTGGAGGATGATCACATGACTACAGCCGGCAGCTGCTCGCTCGGCCTTTTGGGTCTCCTTTCGCTTCGGTTGCTTCATGAATATTTATCATAAAGATTTGCCCCGGTGGACACCGGGTCATGCTTGGTTACTGAATCCTCAGAAATCAAAGGACAGTGTCTCATTTTAAAATATAAAACAAGAGAAATGGGTTTTTATTGTTTAGAGCTCACTTTATTACTGTTAAACAACTAGAAACGTACTACTACTACAGCTGGGTTATCAAATAGTAAAATAGTAAAATTATGATGAACTACACTTAACTGTACCAGGTACAATACCAGGTACTTATCTCATACATACTTGGTTGTATAATAACCTGGTACAAACTGAAGTATACCTGATGTTGCACATACTGATTTGTAATATACCCCAGCATGTATTTGGTACATACCAGGTATGCTATTACTACTCAGTACCAAGTACCTGATAACTTCCTGATAAGTACTTTGTACATATTCATAATGTAACAGAGTATACCTGGTGAGGTACTGTGTTATCTACTCTGTACCAGAAAGTACTTGGTACATACCAGACTGTAATGTACTATGATATATAACTGGTATTGTACCTGGCAAGTAATAATTACTTGTTATGTACAAGAAAGTACTTGGTACATACCAGACTTAAATATATCATATATACTGGTGGTAAACGTGGTACAGTACCAACCAGGTACATACCTGGAATGTAACAAGGTATATTTGGAATTGTAAGTATTTGGTCTGTACTAGTCAAGGGAAAAGTACATATTAAGTACTAACTACTTGTTATGTACAAGTACTTGGTTAATACCAAATACTGAGCTCTATGCTACCCCAGAATATATAGGAGTATAACAGGTACACACCAGGTTTGTATGATATGCGTACTAGGCAGGTACTAGCTGTATACCTGGTTTTGTACATGGAATGTACTTACTTAGTACTTTTTAAGTAAGTAACTCGTCACTCTCCAGCTTTGGACAAAGTAAACTTGTCAGACAAAAAAAGAAATATTTACAACTTCAAAATAAAAGTCCAGTTGTTTCTTTTCTGGATATTCTTACTCATATTTTTAAGTATATTTTACACAGTTGATACTTGTGGAAATTGAAACATTTTCTCAGACTCCTGCATCAAACCATCATGAGAAAGAAAAGAAAAACTATTTGTTACTTTAACAGCGAGGACGAAACCTAAATCCTCTCTGCCGCCCACTTCGACTGCAGGCTCTGAATTATTAAAAAAGAAATTCACGAGCTCACAGACTCTTACTGACTCCTCCAGGAACAGTCAGCACACAAGTTATTAATTAATTTATTTATTTTTAGATAAATTAATCAATAACTTTTGTACTTTTTGTTCCAGACAGTGCAGCTCTACATTAAAACACACAGACTTGGCGCTGACATGAGAAAATGAAAACGTGTTGTCAGATGTGGAAGAAAATGATGTCATCGCCTCGTTAAATCATCTCCCCACTAATTAATCACCTCCAATGTTTAGGACTTGTTTTCTCGTCCCGTTACCACAGACAAAAATAAGATAACAGAGGAGTATTTGATGATTGTTGGGGTTTAGGAGCTTGTTAACAGATAAGTATTAGCCGTGCACGTTGAGGCAGGCACTAGCTGAAGCTGTAGAGATCAGCCGAAAAAAATCTTCACGGTAATTAGAATGTTGCCTCAGCGATTAGACGAGGTGAAAACACCGAAAAATGAGGCTGTGGTTTGTTGATTCAGGGTGCTGGATATCATCAATTTAAAGATGACACCTTGTTTTATGCAACTGTTTGCATTTTACTTCACTTAAAGCGTGCTGAACGTCTCGTTTGGGGATTTTCTAATGTTGTTTTAAGAGCTTGGTGTTAAAGAAATGTGTGAATAAAAGAATTACTTGTGAAAACATTAGGTGGTTAAAATTAATGGATAATACGAGTGATAATATTCTGTCTCAACTGTGTAAAAATACATTAAAACAAACAGATTTTGGGCTGTCAGAACAAAATTGATTGATATAAATCAAATAAAAACAGGTCTCCTTTCTCTGGAAACAAAAAAATTACAAATTTTTAACGGAGAAAAACTTTAAGTTTTGTATCGAAGAGTTAAGAAATGATGAAAGGAGCTTCAGCTGAAAACATCATCTGAGCTGAAGGTAGAAAAAGAAAAAAACATTTGCTCTGACAAAACAAATCCAACGGTAAATCATATCTTATAACGATTGTACAGTTTTATATTATTTTTTTATTTATTCACATTTTTTTAAATCTTTTAATGTAAATGTTTTAAAAAATTTATATATTTTTGTATATATTTGTATTTTTATATGTTTTTTTTTTTTGCAAAGGCTAACAGCTAACAGCTAAAGCTGGCAGGTATAGGTTAAGGTAAAAGTAAAGAATCCGATGACTAGCTACAAGTTTTTTTTAAATCCCTGCAGGTAAAACCAAAAGCAGCAAAAACAGGTTTAAATCTAAAACTTGCAGAATGGAAAGCTAAAAGCTAAGAATCAAATTACAAGCTGCAAGTTAAAAATAGGAAAACTTTTACAGCAAATATAACGTATCGTAGCAGAAGGCTGGATTAAAGCAAAAAATAGAAAAAAGCTTGCTATGTGCTAAAATGTGTAGAAAGTTAAGCTAAAAGCTAAGAGTCAAATGACTAGCAACAGGCTAGAACTACAAAAAGTTTATTACAAGTTAAGCATAAAGTAACAAAAGGCTAGCTTAAAGCTAAAAGTAGCAAAAGGCTTGCTAACAGCTAAAATGTGTACAATAAAAGAAATTAAAGTTGCAAATGAAGGGTAAGAGGAAAAATAACAATGAAATGTATAGATATCAGCTAAAACTAGAAAGCATTGACAGCTAGAAGCTCAAAGCTACCTAAAAGCTGCATGTTAGCAAAAAGGTAGCTAACAGCGAAAAGTAGCAAAACACCAGGCAAACAATAAAAACAGCAAAAAGCTAGCTTTAAGCTAATGATCAAATGACTAGCTACAAGCTAACCCAAAAGATGGCTAGATGCAAACTAAAACCACAAAAATGGCAACTAGGAGCTAAAGTATCTAGATGCTACTTA
The DNA here is from genome assembly GCA_031762495.1 of Anablepsoides rubrolineatus. NCBI lineage: Eukaryota > Metazoa > Chordata > Actinopteri > Cyprinodontiformes > Rivulidae > Anablepsoides > Anablepsoides rubrolineatus. The sequence continues at coordinate 2,727,926 of JARVGW010000346.1, read as the reverse complement.
AAAGCTAAAAGTAACAGAAATATAACTGGGAAATAAAAGTAACAAAAAAGTGCCAAAAGTTAAATGTAGTAAAACACTTCAAAATGTTCTAAGCAACAAAATGCTAGCTTACAGCTAAGGATTAAATGACTAGCTACAAGCTAAAACAACAAAAATGTCAGCTAGAAGCTAAATGTATCCAAAATCTACCTAAAAGCTAAATGTAGCAGAATTATAACTAGAACCAAAAAGTAACTAAATGTTTTGCTAAATCTAAATATAGCAAATGGGTAGCTAAAAGCTAAACGTAGCAGAATGGAAGCTACAAACTAGCAATACTCCAGGATATTGTTATTAGCAGCAAAAAGCTAGCTTAAAGCTAAGGATTTAATGACTATGTACAAGTTAAAACCACAAAAATGGCAACGAGGAGTTAAAATATCTACAAAGCGGATTCCAAAAAAAGTTGGGACACTAAACAAATTGTGAATAAAAACTGATGGCAATGATGTGGAGGTGCCAACATCTAATATTTTATTCAGAATAGAACACAAATCACAAGTTTAAACTGAGAGAATGAATCATTTTAAGGGAAAAATATGTTGGTTCAAAATTTCACAGTGTCAACAAATCCCAAAAAAGTTGGGACAAGTAGCAATAAGTGGCTGG
>JARVGW010000346.1:2715484-2727178 GCA_031762495.1 Anablepsoides rubrolineatus | reverse complement strand
AAATTGAAAATATTGAAGTTCTTTGATTTGGTTGATTATAATATTCTACTGATTATGTATAAGGCCCACAAAAACACATTACCTTTAAACATCCAAGTAAATTTTGTAAAAAGAGTGTGCTGTTATAACCTTAAAGGAACAGAGATATTTGTAAAATCCAAATTCAGAACTAGTCTGAAGGAACGGTGTTCTTTAATTCAAGGAATAAAACTATGGAATAATTTGGGGAGTGATGTAAAAAAATGTCACTGTGTATGTTTAAGAAAATGATAAAAGTTGGATTGTTAAAGAAATATACAAAAGAGTATAATGTGTATTTATATACATTTTTGTTCTAGAGGGATTTTTTTTTGTTACGTGTATGAACTAATTCTTGGAAAAAAGGGGCAGATATAAGATTTTTTTCTTCTCTCTGCAGCCTTTCATTTAATTTCGTTTTGGGATTTTAATATTTTTTTTCTTATTTTTCTTTTATATTTTTCTTTTTATTGTATATAAAATTATTTGTTTGGTTTTAATGAAATGAATAAACATTTAAAATAAAAGAATAAAAATAGATCTGTGATTTGTGTTTTATTCTGAATAAAATATTAGATGTTGGCACCTTCACATCACTGCGTTCAGTTTTTATTCACAATTTGTTTAGTGTCTCAACCTTTTTGGAATCTGCTTTGTCAATGTAAACAGAAGCTAAAAGTAACAAAAAGTTACTAGAAAAATTGTAGCTAACAAAAAAAGTAGCAGAGCAGGAGCTAAAAACTCTATCAAACGGCTAAATGTTGCAGAATGGTAGCTTAAAAAATAAAAGTAGCATATAAAAAAAGAAGTATACTGTTGATTTTAATAAGGTGTTTTTAGAAAAGATGTGCACATATGTCCAAGTTTAGGATTGTGAGGTTTATCAGCCAATAGAGTTTCAAAAACAAAAACATTATCACCCTTCAGTGTCCGAGCCCAGCAGCCGAACATAATCTGTCAGCTGTCAGGAGACTCTCCTGCTCTGATGAAATCAACTTATAGATTATTTATTATCTCTGAAGGAGAGGGGCCGGGCCTGTAAACCGAGTCTGCTCGGTAAACAAGAGTCTGAATGCACAACAAGAAGCAGAGGGAGGCTGAAGAAACATGAGCGAGAGCAGCTTTTTGTCCTCTCCCTGCCTCTGAGCTCACATGACATTTCAGGTTTTCAACACAAACACGCTGACAGAACAACACCGTCAGGTTATCCTCCTCTAGCCTTGCTCTCATTAAGGCTTTAGTTGAGTCATGTGGGATCCTGTTTATAGTTTCTTACATACGTTTTTTTTTTTTTACTTAAATCTATTTACAGACAATAAAAACGCAAGCTGTCTCACATTAAAATACTTGTTGCTTTAAAAGGCGCAGTTTGAAAAAGTTTTACTCCAGTAGTTTTACAGATATGTTGATGAATAAACCTGACATTGCGGGTACGCAATCAATGTAAACAAAGCAGTTTATGTGTGCTTTACACAACAAATCAAAGTGAAAATATGTACAAATACATCAAAACTCTGGGACATTTTGTTCAATGAATGTTGCTGTTATTGACTTATTTTCACACACTTGATGTTTTTTTGTACGTAAACAAATAATTGGTTACAATTTTTCATTAACACTTTTAAGTTTTAAACAAAGATTTAATTGCAAACTGGTAGAAATCAGACCATTTGTTGGGGGTCAGTCTCAGCTACTACCACACTAAATTTTAGCAAACAGACTGTAAAATTGGCTGAATTAAAGCCATTTTTGTGTTTACACAGGTAAGCTAGCTGTAGTGGCCATCTTGAATTGGGTTGGCTCTAAAAGTTAATCAGGTGTAGTTGTAAATCCAATGACCTTTCCCTGAAAATTTCATTTAAATCTGATCACTGGTTTAGGAGATATTTTGCTAACAGACAAAGGCCTAATCCCCTCCTGATCATTCATAAACATCCATTATAAAGGCAGGTTTTATGCTAGGCTAATCTGAGAAGGCTAACTCATAAAAGCATTAAAAAGATCAGGTTGTTTTTAAATTATTTAGCCATATATGTTTTTAATATTTTGATGCTGAAGCAGGTGTATCGCAGGAGCATCTCTGAGGAAGAGGAGGGTCCTCCTCTCTCCATCCTTACCTCAGAGCCACCCGCACCGAGCTCTCATCCGGTCCGCTGCTCATGGTGCCACCGAGCCGGTCCGCTTCCAAACAGCCCGGTTTCCCTTTTCTTTATCCTCTTAAGTCGAGAGAGCCTCCCGCTCCCGCCTCCTCCTCCTCCGCCCCGTTCCTCTCACTGAACTGCCTCAATCTTCGGCTTACGGTGCAGAATTAAAGACATTTTTAACATTTATTTTTGTTTTACCGAGATAATAAATGTAAATGTGTTCCATAATAGTCGACGCCGACCGCAGTCACCTCTCCAGTAGCATCGCTGCTCCTGTCCGGGTGAAGAGAGCCCAAAACCGCTTTACCCCCCAAGCTCTGTTACGTCACTAAGCTCCACCCACCGAGCTGTACCAACCTGACAGGGAGTATGGCAAGCCATTTTAGCATATAATCGGTTTTTATATGTAATTACATTTTTCTAGATATCTAAAACTGAGTTTTGACTAGGAATAACTTTATTTTGACTATCCCACAAGGTAATTTAGGATATATGTATTAACATTCTGACTAGTCATAATTCCAATTCAAGATATCAAATCTTTATTAGTGATATCTAAAAGTACATTTAAGATATCTTAAACAATGATGTCATTTAAGATATCTTGAATTGCAATTATGACTAGTCAGAACTAAAAGTGAGATATCTTAAAAGCAACCAGTGACTAGTCAAAACAAATTTAGAGATATCTCGAATTGTATTTTTGTCAAAATTCATTTTAAGATATCTTGAATTGAAGCCTCCATAGACCTCAATGTTAAATCTGACGCCATTTATACTAGTCAAAATGTAATTAGAGATATCTTAAATATTTTTAATAATTTTACCGAGTACTCCCTCTAGCGGTTAGAATTTGTCACTGCGTGCTACAAACTACTCATTTAATTAATATACTTAAATGTTTAGAGGGAAGTTTGAAAAATTGTAGCTAGGTAGAGAGCTAGCTTTTTAACTGGGTAATCAAAAAATATACTTTATTTGATCCAGTTAATCAGTGTTAAAGTACCACAAAGTGATACTTGAGTAAAAGTACAAGTATCTTACCAAGAAAGTACTTTGGTAAAAGTTAAAGTCTCCTTTAGGAATATTACTTGAGCATCTAAAATATTTTTGTACTTAACTATTAAAAGTAAAAGTATTGATTTAAAATGAGCAGTTACATTTTCTGTAAAAATATCAGTAATATTATAATAAAAAATAATAGTAATAAAAACAGGCCAATACTTTTTTTGTCATTGTTCTGTTATATTGTTTCAATAAAAAAAGCTGTGGTCAACCAGGCTAGCTATCTAGTAAGCTAACCCATATGCAGTCATTAAATAAAATAAGCACTTAAACTAAGTAAATATAAACATGCTAAATCTAAAAATGAAATTATAAGTTCATCACCACACACACACACACCTATATAGATTTAAATATTAAAGACAGTAAACTCTAAATATAAAATAAATTTCTGAAATTTCAACTTAAACCTGGTTGCTGGACTCTGCTGCCATCTACTGGATGAATATTGTCACTGCACTTAACTTTAAAAAACACGAATCGATGAAATGCAAAAGTGATTATTATAATTTTTCAATAAATTCAAATTATTTAGATTCAGAATATACCTTTAAGGGTCTGATTCTGTCCAATAAAATGTCTTATTTAGGGTTTTCTGCAGCGTTACGTCAAAATTCAAGTGTTTGTTGAATTGACAAAGCAACGCTGCAGAGGGGTGTCGAGGAAGAAAAACACAAGAAGAATCCTTTTCCAAGTTTGCGTCATTTTCTTTTATTTACAGTAAAACACATCTTCACTTTCAGACATAAAGTGACGTTAGTTCACAAGTTTCGAACCGATGACCTGAAAGTTGAAGTGAAATCATACAGAATCAGCTGATGAAGAAGTGAAGTTACAGGCATTCAAAGCAGAAAGCAGGTTCTGTTAAAAAAAAAGAAAAGGGGAACACTGAGCCTGCAATGAGTCCTTTTGGTCAGCAGGGGGCAGCAGAGAAGCTCTTTAGAAAAAACTCTAAAAACAAAAATGACAAAACAGTCTAATTATTTCCCGTCAGCAGAAAATCAATGAAGTTATTGTGACGATGCTTCAGTTTCCAGACTCTGCGTCATTCAGCTTCCTCCTGTCAACACAGCCTGGACAGAAAGCAACACTTATTTCAGCTCATAGTGGTGGGATAATAAAAGCTTTATTATCTTTTTGCAGTCTAGATCACATAAAAAGGACCATTACGGGGCAGATAAGGTGCTTTAATCAGTTTGAAGCAGCCAGACTTGGGTTTAAAAAAAGTTCTTCAGCAAACATGCTGATGCAACGACATTCACTGAGAGTTTCACTAAGAAACAGGAGAAAAATCGACATTCTTAACAGACACGATGGATCTGATTGTCTTTTATTTCACTACATCGATAAGAGGGAGGTTTTATTAAAGCAGGCTGGATGTTAGTTATATGTCTAACAAGGTTAAAACTAGAAAACGACAGATCTTAAACACAAAGGATCTACTTTTAAAACAAACCAGAGCTTAACAGTTCAGATTCAAATCAAAATGTTACAAGCTCAATCCCAGGATTAATTCCTAAAACCTCGCTCCGTTAGAGAATTCTGTTTAAGGCAAAAGTTCTTCTCCCCGTTAATGGATTCATGAGGGAAAACACAGGTTTGAACCAGAGAAAAACCAGCTTTTAAAACTTCACAGCGTCAAGCTTGATCCGACCTGCAGCTCATGCAGGAAATGCCTGAATGAATGATGGAAAGCCTGTCGTTGATGATGAGAGAATAAATTGTTCAAATGTGAGGTTATTAGGGAAGTAAAGTGCGGGAAAACACTTTATTTGACTAAAATCATATATCTGATTGCTGTTTGGGGTTGTATTAAGCGTCTAAATCAGACTCCTCCTCGTCTCGTCGTGCAGTTTTTTTTCCCTATCTGAGGTAAATAACTATAAACGTATCGGAGGAAAGGATCAAAAAACACAAATACTGCTTCGGACAATAAAATGGCTCTGCAGCAGAAACCAGCCCTCTGAAGGTAAAGTGCTATAAAATCACAAAACAATCAGCTCCAGGTAGCTAAATCACATTTCAGTTACTGTCTCCTGCGCTCCGAGGCTGAAATAATTTATTTTTTAAAATAAGAGCTGCACAGTATTTGGAAAACGAATGCACCGATACAGAAATGGTTACTGAGAGCGATGGAGTTACTGAAGTCTCTGAGGTAGGTGCTAAGCTAACGCTAAGCTAATGCTAAGCTAATCAGTTCTGCGTTCTCTTTAAATGGCGCCAAATTTCTGCGTTTGTTGTTGTTTATTGGATTGATAATTAATAATGATCCTTTTAACAAACAGGGGCTTCAGTGGCATGTGGAAGAACCATACACAGCCACAACAGGCTCTGTATTGTACTGAAAATAGAAAATAATAATCTAAACACAAATGTTTTGATGTTTGTTCAGGTTTTAGCAAAGTAGAGCCTCTGTTGTGCTGAAAATTAAATGGACAAAAGAAATTAAAATGTTTTTTCAACATACAAATAGAGGTTCTGCTACTTAAATCTAAGTACTTTACTCAGTTTGGTACCGGTGCATTCATAAAAAAAGCAATATTTTTGTCAAAAATCTCAATAATTTCCTATTTTTATGGTCATTTTGACAAACATGTTCCTGATATTGGTATTTTTCAACTTAATGAGATAAATTTTCCACATATTGTGCAGCACTAATTAAAAGTCTACACCTGAAAATACAGTCAGTGTGTTAGAAGAGGGAGTGATGCCCCGCCCCCTTCACCTGTCGGGCAGCAGCAGGATAAATCAGGGTCTGAACCGAGGAGGGAGGAGAAAACCATTTAACCTAAAAATAACCTCCTTGTGTCTCCTCCTTCCTCTTTGTCCCGCCTCATTTACCCCCCCAGCTCTAAGCCCCGCCCCCTCACTGTCACTCCTCGACTGTTTTCAGGACCGAGTCGTCTCCCAGGATCTTGCAGAGCTCGTTGAGGCGGTTCTGCATCTCGGGGATTCCGGCGAGCTGAGCCTCCAGCCGCTGCTTCTCCTCGGTGAGGGTGAGGCGCGTCGCCGAGTCCAGCTGCTCGAAGCGCCAGCCTCCCTCGCCGTCGAACTGCAGCAGGTGTGTGTGGTACTTCCTGTAGGAGAGACAGGTAAACTCACCTGAGTCTACGTCACACGAAACTAAAACTACACCTGCTAACGCTGAGCTAAAGCTAAAACTACACCTGCTAACGCTGAGCTAAAGCTAAAACTACACCTGCTAACGCTGAGCTATAGCTAAAACTACACCTGCTAACGCTGAGCTAAAGCTAAAACTACACCTGCTAACGCTGAGCTAAAGCTAAAACTACACAACACTAGCTAAATCTGGAGCAAAAGCTGCAATGCTAGTTAAAACTACTAAAAGTAGCAAAAGGCTAGCTAAAATAGCAAAACACCAATTTAAAGCTTAAAGTAGGAAAATCCTATCTAAAAGCAGTAAAATATGAGCTAAAAGTAGTTAATTTAAAATAGCTAAATGCTAGTTAAAAACTAAAAGTAGCTAATATCTTAGCTAAAACCTAAGACTAGCTAAAATTAAAATACAAGCTACTACATTAAAGTAGCAAAAAACAACTAAAATTAGCAAAACACTAGCTAAATGTAGCTTTATGCTAAGTAAAGGTAAAAACTAGTTAAGTGCACGCTAAACCTAGCAAAATGCCAGCCAACGGTAGCAAAACATCAGCTAAACTTACCCAAAAAAATAGTTAATAAATAAAAAGTAGCAAAACACCAGATAAACGTACCCAAAAAATAGTTAAGCTAGCTACAATAGCAAAATATTACCTAAAATTAACAAAATACTATGTTTTAAATCAAAGTTTAAAACAGTATCTGATAATAAAAGTAGTAAAATGCTAGCTAGATGGAAGGTAAAATTAGCAAAATGCTAATTGACAGTTAAAAGTAGGAAAACGTAGCAAAATCATAGCTAAAATGAGCTGAAATGAGAGATAAAGAATAAAAAGAAACAGGATGTCTCACCACAGGGATGGTCGGTGGGTGATGGACAGAAGGGAGATGCCAGCATCCTTGGCAGCCTGAAAAATCTTTCCCTCCACGTCGATGCTCACGGCGCTGGTGCACTCGTCCAGCAGGGCGTATTTAGGCCTTGAACACAGAGTGAAAAACGTTTTCATCAGACCTTATGGGTCATTTTGAGCCGAGGGCGGCAGCGGGGTTGATTGGTTTCTTACTTGTGGTAAAACATGCGAGCCATGCCCATCCTCTGCTTCTCGCCTCCGGACAGAACATCCTTCCAGTCCAGCTCAGCATCCCAGCCTGGAGGAGAAATAAAAACACACAATTCTTCCTCTTCTCTGCTCCTTCCTGGATGAATCAGGTCATCTGAGAGCTCTCCTACCTCCCTCTCTGGTCACGATGTGATTGAGGTTGACGATGTCCAAGATGGCCTCCAGGTCTTTGTCACTGAGGCCTCTGGCACCCATGTCCTCCACAGAGTCGGGGTAGATCACCTGGTCTCGCAGGGTCCCCAGAGACATGTAGGGCCTGGAGAAACACACACACACACACACACACACATTACAGCCAAAAAGCCGGGACACAACTTTCACACCAACTGAAAGAAAAACTTCAGCTTAGGGTTAAAGTGTCCGGATCTGTTACAGACACCAGGTGTTCGTCTCATCCTGAGTATAAAATATTCACTGCTCTGCAGGAGGGAGTCTGCAGCTCCATTACGCTCAAAGCTCTTAACTGATTTAGTTTAAGACCACCTTGATGGATTCCCAACTTTAAGACCAACGAATTGAGATGAAACCTTCCCCAAACTTTGACTGGATCGTCAAACACCAAACCACAATCAGACCAGATTTGGCCTCAGCTAGTTTTAGGATGTGGATAACAAATTTTATCTTGTCATTAATAAACTTTGAATAATAAAATTTATTATTTATCAAAAAAAAGGTGAACAATGTGAAAAAAGCTGTTTCATTTCGGGGAATCACAACATAATCAGAATTCTCCTCCTTCGTATTTTATTGTCGTTATTGTCAGATCTGTCGCCCCCTGCTGGTCTGGAGTGTGTATTTCTAGTGTTTCAGGGGAATTTTTTTCTCATCTGTGTTTGTGCGTACATGTAAAAAAAATGTGTGTTTGTGTAATATTGGTAAATATCGTTATTGGTCATAACACCAATAATAATATCGGATATTGATATCGGCTGTTTCATATTGGTGTATCCCAACAAATTGCATCTTTCTAGATCTGAAACTTTATTGCACAACAAACAAAGTTTATTCATTTCTTAAAAAAATTCTATGTAGAATAAAAAGAAAATACAAATAAAATGAAATGAAAGGTGGCAGAAAAAAGAAAAAATCTTATTACATCAAAAATAATGATAAAACAAAACAAAAACATCAAGTCTTTCTAAAACAAATTATATGGATACAGATTACTTATAAAACAGTCTTTTTTTATTTGTTTCACATTTATTTTTTCCACATTCAAAAAGAATGAAATATTTATTGTATCTTAGGAAGCAGGTGTTAATTTGGAGCCACGCTGCTGTTTTCAGGGTTGTGGTTCTCTGATATTTCAGCTATAAAAACTAACTTTAATCTGACAGGACAGTGAATATATCACTCCATCTTTCTGTCACACATGGGTTTTCTTACAATGGATTGGATTACGAAGAAAATCAAACTTTGCCGACGTCTCTGCGATTGAATATCTGATTATGATGTGTGTGTGTGTGTGTGTGTGTGTGTGTGTGTGTGTGTGTGTGTGCACCTCTGAGGGATGTAGAACATGTGTTCTGGAGAAGGTTTGTGGAGCCGACCGCCGTACACCGGCCACAAGCCGCTGAGGATCCTGAACAGGGAGCTTTTGCCACATCCGTTGGGTCCTGTGATCAACAGGTGCATTCCTTCTTCCACCTGAGAGGGAGAGGCCGTTTATTACACCTCTTCACGCAAAGGCAGCAGAAATACAAGATAAAGAGGCAAAAACGACCGATTTTAAATGTTAGAACAAGAAAGATGCTACATTTGTTGAGTTTGAAACTAAACTGACCGCGACCTAAAGGTGTATTTATTTATTTATTTTACATTTTTTCCATCCAAACCCGTGCAAATTACACCATGTTCTGAGCTTGAAAGGCAGCTTTGATCTACGCTCGTGTCGTTTTATCAGCAAACTTATCAAGTAAACTCGGTTTTTCCAGATGCAAAGAACAAAGTCTTCTATTATCTTTGCTTTATCTTTGAAAGAACAGAACATGAGGACGATGTGTGCTGCACATTATGGAACACCGTCCGTCCTCAGAGAGTTTCATGGCCAGGTATCGGGTTGGCTGTTAAACTGCTAAAAATAATTCATCACAATTAATTATAGGGCTGTGTATTTGCAAGATTTTGGACACAAAGGCAAAATATTGCAATATTTTGCTAATTTTTTCTAAAAACAAAATTCTGATAAATAAAAAAATTCTGCATGTTTTACATGCTTTTTCACAATGCTAATGTTTGAGCTAGTGTTAAACTCTGGCTCTTTAGGAGGGGAGGAGGCAAACAGCTGTCTGACTGCTGCCAACTAGTGGTTGGAGGCTAAATTACAACAAGAATGAAAGCATGAAAGTTTTAAGCCTCAATTAAAAATTGATACATCAGTTAAGAAAATCGATATATAATCGGGAAATGAAATGCTGCGACGTTTTAGTGTATCGATATTTTCTTACACACATAATTATGGTGTTTCATATGACGGTTATTTCCTGGAGTACCAGGACACCAGCATGTTCTAGTCACATAACCCATTTAAATCACTCTAGTGGGATGGATATTCTCTCTCTAAGAATCTCTTCTAATTTGTGTCAAAAGTACAGACTTTAAATTATACATCTGTTTTTAAATTGTGCCGATAGGCCAACTAAAACCAGAGTTATGATAAATAATTTAAGGCACTTTTTTATAAGTTTGTCATATAGTATTTAAAGCGTTGCAGCAGGAGGCAGCAAAAGACGAAAAGTTTCATGAAAAAAATCGCCTCAATCCACCCTCTGCTCTCATCTCCACCCCGCTGAACTAACATAAAACCCCCAAACTCCTTTCTGACTGACGTCTGAAATTATTTGACAAACGCCAAAAAAAATCTACAAGAAGAAGAAAATAAAAAGAGACAAAATTTGAATGAAGTCTGGCGGCGATGGAGACGCGGCGAGACCAGGACCGAGCGATGACATTTGAGAGATTTATGATATTTAGCGTTTTTATTTTAAAGAAGAAGAAACTGCCTCACCTTTAAGTTCAGGCAGGACACGACAACGTCCCCGTTGGGCGTGATGATCGGGACGTTCTCGCACACGATGCCCTGGTCGACGTCGATCACCTCACCTGCAGCGGATAAAAGAAAAAGAAGAAAACTCTGGAGTTAAAGACATTATGAAATGTAATTTCATTGTGCTCTGTACAATAATAAAGGCCTTATCTTATCTTATCTTATCTTATCTCATCACTCATCACATCGAAACGAGGATTAAGTCCAAATGTGGAGATATAGGCAGATATAAGGTTTTGATTTAAACAGAGTTGTAAAGTAACTAAGTACAAATACTTCTTTACTGTACTTAAGTAGAAATTTTGAGTATCTGTACTTTACTTGAGTAATTATTTTTCAGACTTAATCCTCATTTGGATATGATTGGTCACAAATATGGCATCAGAGCAGAATCAACCTTTTATCTCCAGCGGGCCGTCGATGTGAAGCTCAGGTTTGCTCTTCTTCTGCGTCGCCGCGCTCGCCGACAGCGAGGAGCGCTTGTAGACCCCCCTCTGGACGTCCTCGAACACCGCCAGCATGCTGTGAACTCGGGCGGTGTAGCCCGCCAACTCTGTGACCTGCAAACACAAAGAGGGGGGGCGGGGGTCAAAGGTCACCGTGGCAGAAAGACAACATGTTAACATGACCTGAGCGGCTGCACATTGCCCGCCGCCCCTCCCCTGAGCCTGAATGTGTGTGCAGACAGCTGGAGGTCCTCTCCGGCCTGTTGACACAGCTTGTTGTTATTAAAACACGCAGGATTTCTGAGAATCCACCGAGTCGTGTTGGAACTTGCTCACCGGCCGACCGCCCAAGTTCAAGAGGGAAGAAGTGGAGGTTTTTATCTGAGTCAATATTGAGTTTTTCATTCTGTGACCTGTTCTTTATCTGCTGTTCGTTTATTAAAACCTTCAGCTCATTCAGAGGTCTCTAACCTTTGGGCTTTTGTCATTTTTAGACTTCTCTGAATTACTTAGTTTTATTTATAAGTAAAAATCTACTGAAAACATTTCTGCTCTTAGCTTTAAGCTCCTAATTTGCTGCTTTTAGGTTTTAGCTAATTTTAACTAGCCTCTTGCTGTTTTTAGTTTCTAGATAGCCTTATGCTACATATAATAACCCAGTCTCTCTCTCTCTCTCTCTCTCTCTCTCTCTCTCTATATATATATATATATATATATATATATATATATATATATAT
>JARVGW010000346.1:2690369-2710848 GCA_031762495.1 Anablepsoides rubrolineatus | reverse complement strand
TTTGGCTTTTAACTCCAGAGAGCATATGTATTAGCCCAGTCTCTCACTTTCTCTTCTCTCCCTTCTGTTTTTATTTTGTTTTGTTTTTGAGGTTGTCATTGTTTGCATGCTTTTATATTACTATGTTTTTATTTTTTTTGCTGTGCAGCACTTTGGTTGCCTTGGTGTATGTAAAGTGCTATATAAATAAAGGTTTGAATGATCGATTGATTGATCGATTGATTGATTGATTACGCTACTTTTAACAAGCTATTTATTGTTTTGGTTGACCTTTTGTTACAGTTTGCTTCTAGCTAGCTTTTTGCTACTTCATCAAGCTCTTTTAGTTATATTGCTTTCTGCTATATTTTGTCTAAATTTATTAAGCCTTTTCTAATTTTAGCTTTTAGCTAGTGTTGGGTTTATTTTATCTTTAATAATTTAGTTTAAGTTTCTTCTGAGGTTTGTGATCTCTATGCCTTTCTGCAGAAAAAAATATTAGTAATAGTAATAAATTAGCCACTGTCCTGTCTGGTAATCTGGTTTAATTTGATGCAACTTTGGACCAGATTTAAACCCAGACCAGGGGCCAAATAAACATCAAAGCTGCTGCAGGAAGAGTTTTGTTTATAAAGCTCAATCCGACAATATCAAATGCTGCAAAAAGTGAGAAAAATTTGAGACTTATGTCCTTTCCTGTTTTGGTTGAACTGTGATTTGAAGAGTGAGAAGCACAGACAGAGGTGGTGTGGGCTGAAAGATCAACAGATGGTGGATTATTCACAGCAAGGCTAAGCTCTGAACACACACACACACACACACACACACACACACACACACACACACACACACACACTGGTTTCACTGCTGACTTAACAGTTGATTCCACATAGATGTTCATTATTGGGGTTTTCTTATAGGTTTAAAGTTAAATGATATAAAGTTAAAACTAACGCTGCTTCATGTATAAAACTCAGGCTAAAAGTAGCTAAAGGCTAGTTAATAAAGAGAAATAGCTAAACACTTGTGAAAAGTTCCAAAATGATAGACAAAATGTAAAAAATAACTAAATGCAAGCTTAAAGCTAAAACTTTAAAAATGCTAAACTAGCTAAACAAAAGCCAAAAGTAGCTAAATGCTAGCTAATAAATGAATGTAGCAAAACACTAGCTACATGGAAAAGTAACGACCTGCTAGCAAAAAGGTAAAATTTAGAAAATGCTAATTTATGGTTAAAGGAAACTGTTAAGTGTAACATAATCCTACCTAAATTAGCAAAATATTAGCTTAAAGTGGCTAAATGCTAGCTAATAAATAAATGTCACAAAATAATCACTAAATAGCAAAATACCTAAAACTAACAAAATTAGCAAAACATTATCTGAAAAATAAAAGTGTCAAATGCTAGCCAAAGGGTAAAAAATAGCTAATTACAAGCTTAGATCTAAATCTTTTAAAATGCTAGCTAAAGAAGCAAAACACAAGCCAAAGTAGCTAAATGCTCACTAATGAATTAAAGTAGCAAAATATTATCTGATAAAGCAAAAGTAGCAAAACAGTAGTAGGAAGGAAAAAGCAACAAAATTCTAGCTAAAAAGCTAATGAAATGTGTGAACATGGCTGTTGTGTGTGTGTGCTCCTGAGCCACACGGAGGCTAACGCTAATCTTCTACTGTGAAGTGACAGCAGTGAGATGAATCATCAGAACCTGACCTTTGATTTTTGACTCCCCCCCACTCACAGAGGCTGGTGGAATGGTGTGTGTGTGTGTGTGTGTGTGTGACACAGATACAGGAGCCTGTAACGAACCACTGGTACCAGTTTCAGTTCCTCTTCTCCACCACAGGTACAAGCAGACCAGAGTTTCTCTTACAGAAACGTGTTCAACTCAACAAATGTTTGCCTTAATGCAGCCAAACGAAGAAAATGCACAAATAAATCTGACTTTATATATTGTTTTTTTATTTAGATCACTTTCAGACAACACATCCCAGAGTTAAGGTAGAATTTACAACCCGTGCTGCCAGTATGACTCACAAAACGTGGGTCATTTTTGATTATTTTCAGATGAAATGCTTGTCTGTAAAACTGTAGTTTTTGTTTGTTTGTTACCTAACACCAACTTACTAGTTTTTACGCCTAACCCTAAATAATCTGTTGATTATTTATTGGTTTTCGGCTGCTTCTACTCACTGTTGAGTTGTTGTAAGTAGCTGCTGTTTTGATTTCTGAACTCTCCCCACTTTTCAACAGGGAATTCCCACTGTCCAGTATGAATTTACGACTCGTAAGCAGGAAATTCCCACTTCCCAGTACAACGGGGTCGCAGCAAAAAACAGCCAGCGAAAATGCAGGGAAATGGAGATTTTATATGCAAATTTCTCCGTTTTTTTTTTTAACCCTGTGCAGCTCCACCTAGTGGTGGGAAAATAATCAACGTGCATTATGGAAAATGTAGTTTATGATCAGAAGCAGCTTATTTTAAGACACTAATACATCGTTGAAGCTCTTGTGGGCCACATTTGGCCTGCAGGCCTTGAGTTTGACACATGTGCATTAAACTAGTAAGGATTATAAACTTTGGATAATTCGTGTAAAGCAGCTTTTCGGACCTCTTTGTAGGAGGACATGATCCTCTCGATGGCGTCGGCTCCCGAGGCCAAGAGGTTCCTGGCGGTGGTGAACGCCTCCGTCCTCTCGCTCACCATCATCTGAGCCTGTCCGTTTCCCGTTTCTGCAGACGCACAGGAGAAGACCGTAAATAATCCCCAGCAAAAAACCGTGGCTCAAAAACAAACCAACCATTCCCCACCGTTGTCGGCGAACCCGGTGGCCGTGATGATGGGCACGGCCACCATGACGAGCCCGCTGCCGCTCCACACGTACTTCATGAGGAACTGCTCGATCATGATGTACCACAGGCGCTTGGACAGGATCAGGTTCATCTGCTCCGCCAGAGCTCGGTAGCACTTCTGCAGCTGGCACATCTCCACCTGCAGGAAACCCAAGAAGCTCAACAGCCGCAATCGTGATGTGTACGTTTTAAAAACTTTAGAATTAACAATGGAACACAAGAAATGTTAGCCATCATATCGAAACGAGGATTAAGTCAAATTTGGTCAAAGATTCCTGGTTTTAAAAGCTATATTTTGATAACTGGATCTTTCTGATATCATAAACGGAACCAGAGAATAGAATAGATACTTAATTAATTTCTCTTGTTGGTTATGATAATACATTAATATTTGGTCTGAATCCTAATTTTATGTCATTTTAATGAGGATTTTTTTTATTTCATTATGAAGAGAAAATCTCAAATAGTATTTAAATATTGACATTTCACAGCCGGAAAAAAACACAAACTTTGCTAGCTCACAGGGAAAATCTCAAAATTTAGAGGGATTTGTCCTCAAAATCAGTTTTTTTTTTTGTTGCTAGTACTGCTCAAAAAAGTGCTTCAAAATTTTGTTTTATGATTGTATTTCACACAGTTTATTCAAATGAAACACTGATATGGCATTTATTTGTGCACATGTTCACATCCGCACATTTACACTACTGATTGTACTGTTCCCTTCTGATGTTATTATCTCTAGTTTGGTCTCTTTCTTTTTGTTCAAAGTGTTTTTTATCCTTTATCCCTTGTTACGTTGTCCTTTAAGCACTTATTGTTTTTAGTGTGGTCGGCAAAGTAAGAATTTCATTGCTCAGGGAAACATTTTTTCATCTGTCTATATGACAATAAACACTTTGCATCTTTAAATCTTGAATCTTTATTATGAAGATATTATGTTTGCCTATTTCTCTTTAGACTTAATCCTCGTTTCGATGTGACGGGTCACAAATGGATCAAATGTTGGAAATTGGACTAATTTTAGGGGGAAAAAAGGTTGGTAACAACTAATGCATCCCCATACCATCAGAGAGGCATGCTTTAAACCAGGGGTTCTCAAGCCATTTGGGTCTGGGGACCCCTTACAAGGGTGAAAAGCAAAATCCCCCCCCCCCCCCCCCCAATGCTGTTTTATATTGTCATTTCAACACCTAAATGCCATGGGAATATATATTTTTATTCAGTTTGCTATGTTTGTTTTAATAGTTCGTTGTTCTCCATGCATTTTTAAAAATAAAAACCAGATTAACAATTTAGTAAAATGTTTTGAAACAGACCTTGTGGCCTCTGTAGAAAGCGATCTCCTCAGCGTTGGCGATGATGCGGGAGTGCACGTAGCGCAGGTAGCCCTTCCTGTGCGCCTCCTCCGCCACCAGCGTCCCGAACCGGGGCGAGCACGCGCGCAGCACCTTGGCCGTGGCGAAGACCACCAGCCCCGCCAGCAGGGTGGGCCCGCTGGCGTTGGCCCCCCTGGTCCTGGCGGTCCGGATGAGCGTGTAGGAGGTCAGCACCACGTCCAGGATGGGCTTGGTGAGGTTGGAGTAGAGGTGCGCCACGGACTGGGAGAACATCATCACGTCCTCGGTGAGGGACTGGTCCGGGTTGGCCAGCCTCCCGTCCATGTTGCTGACCCTGTAGTAGGTCTGGTCCGCGAAGTAGGTCCGGTAGGCATGGTCCACCAGCCGGGTCCTGAAGGCCAGCGCCAGTTTGCACTCCAGGTAGCGGATGGCGCTGTTGACGAAGGTGGCGGGGATGGCGATGAGGAGCCATTTGACGAGCTGGAGGACGAAGCGCCGCGGCTTCTTCTCCACGATGCTCTTCACGATCTTCCCGTCCAGGCTGGCCACGTAGATGGACAGGAAGGTCCTGGAGATCAGCGCCACGGAGTGCAGACACAGCAGGGCGAGCTCCCTGGAGACGAGCCGGGGGAACAAGATCTTACCGAGAGCCAGCATCTGCCTGAAGAAATCCGCGTTCACACCGGGGGACGCTTTCTTATCGCCCGCGGCGTCCGCCCGAGGAGCGCCACCACCGCCCTCCGCCTTCGAGCCCCGGCGGGGAGTTTGGTTCCCGCAGAGCTGCTTCCAGATGATGGGATACAGCCTTCTGACGCCGTAAGCGGCGGCCGCGAGGAACACCGCTCGCTTCGCCGCAGTCGCGCGGTCCCACTTCGCCCTGGACGCCGCATCCAGGATGTCGGACATTTTTCACCCCGCCGACAAACGCTAGTGGCTCCTGCTAACCCTCCTCACGACACCCATCCCCTGGAACCGACTCACCGCGTCGACATTTTACAGAAAACACCATGAAGATGAGCGAAGTACCTCTACATTTCTGCTGCTTTTCGTAATCAGGGTTGCCAGATTGGACTGACAGTTTCCAGCCCAAAGGCAACGTAAAACCCGCCCAACCACAAAAAACAAGACCAAAGACCTATATATATATATATATATATATATATATATGTATGAACTGTTTATCTAAATTTTTTGTTTATATATATGTGTATGTGTGTATATTAATACGCTATGTGTGTATAATATATATATAACGGTGCGTAGTATTAAAAAAGTTTAAATTACTGATATGACACGTGTGTGTGTGTTTTATATTAATAAAGAATAGCACACAGCTGCATCAAATCATTACATTTGTAGCTCTGAAAAGATAGTTTTAGAGAGAGTGACACTCATCTTTATAATGAAAGAAACAGATGGGGGTGGGTAAAGGTGTTTGCTGCAGGTATGTGCATAACAAAAGTCAACTAATAACCCTCGGATTGTTTTGCAGAAGGAACGGGTCCTCAGAATCTCAGAAACCCAGTTTTCTCTCTATTTGGTGCATTTACAGTTGATACCTCTTTGTAGTGACACATTATATTTTTATATTATTACCTTATGAATGCTTTCTAAAACACCGCCAACCCAACAAGTTCAAAAGAAGCGGAAACCAGCCCAACCTGGCAACACTGTTCGTAATAAAAAAAAGACGTAACAAACAAACTTCCGGTTATACTTACCAAAATAAAACAAACCGCATCAACCAGTACTGAACTGACAAAAGAATCAGGCGTCAAGTTTTAATTTCTAAACTCAACTAGCTTCCTTTTTTGCTTTAGTTAAAACTATTATTTTGACACTGCCCTCCTTTTACAGAAGCTGAGCTTTTACTCCATCAAAGTGACGTTAGCTAAACTAAACAGACTGTCCGGTTAAACTCGTCAAAATAAAAGTAAAACTGACACGTGGGCCCCGTGGTAATAAAATATATATTTATAAAGCTAATCCGCTGGTTTGACTATAATCATAATAATTATTTGGTTGTTTTCTATCAGTGAAACAAACTAATAAAACAAAACTCCCGGTTATAGTTGTCAGAATAAAATAAACAACTAGTGTTGCTAAATAAATTTATTAACCTGTTTAAAAGCGTTAATTCATAGATATAATATTATATGATATTTTTATTATATCTATGCGTTCATTCATTTTAATAAAAAGTTACTTTTCCAGTTAGCCATAGTAGTGATGTTCGATACTGCCCATTTTCTTTCCAATACTGATACCAAGTATAATGTGACTGGTATTGGCAATACTCACTCAGACAAAGCAGATTTTATGTTAAAATGACCTGCCATACCTCTACACTGACTGAGCACGTGCCTATTGTCTAAGCGGAAAAAAAAGTAGTTCCCTCTCCAACCACATATGATGTAGACCAGTGGTTCCCAAACTTTTCAGCTTTTGACCCACAAAATACCAGAAGCAGAGACCTGTGACCCCAGTTGTTGTTGGTTGATAAACATTGTTTTTATGTCAAATAAACAAGAGCATATTTATTACTCTCTTTTTGTCAATTGTAAGTACACTAACTTTACTCTTTTGTAACAACAAAGGCAAAAAAATTTTTTTTTTAGCTAAATGTTGCTATTTTTTAGTGTAATTAATACAGAAATTTTTTTCAGGACCCCACCGTGATGTTTCGGGACCCCACTGTGGGTCCCGACCCCAACTTTGGGAAGCATTGATTTAGACAATAGTGGAATAGTTTAGTTATTTTCCACTATTTTCCTGTTAATGATATACATTATGCGAAATAACTAAAGTATCAAAGTATCGATATTTTTTATTTTTGTATCGATTCTAGAACATAAAGTTCTGGTGGTAGTATCGATATTTCAGTATCGATCTGCACATCACTAATCCCATAGCGGTATTAACAACAGCAACGATTAATAAAAACATTTATGTCATTGGGTATTATTAGTTTTTAAGTAGTTGAGCTAATTGATGATTACTCTGTTTGTAGTTATATAATTAGTTGTTTTGACGTTGCAGGTTAGCATTTTCTTTCTGCACCTCCGGTTGTAGTTACCAAAATAAACCAAACTTTTTTATTCCCTATTAGCCGCTAATGTAACCATAGATATATATATAAATACGTATATAAATAAGTATTTATATATATATCTATGACTGTAACGACCGACTGTCAATACATTAGTGTGTGCCAACGCACTACTGCTACTACAATAATAATAATAATAATAATAATAATATAGATTTTAAAAAAATACACTACATACAGTTTTAGCTTGAAGCGCGTGACAAGTTTTACTAACCCTCGTGCATATTTGCAAACAAATAGCTAGCTAACAACCTTGTTTAGCGTAAGCGAATTACGAAAAATACAAGTCTTTTTAAAAGCTTGCGGTTTAGTTGTTACATACACAATTATAGCTTTGAAAACGTTATTATTTCATTATTTATATAGACTGAAAAATGAACTGGGTCGGAGGTTCGAGGTAAGACAGGAATATATATATTTTTCATTATTAGTTAGGTGGCTAAAGTTTTTAGCTAATAATTCTTTGCTAATAACAATGCAGGAACCGGCTTGTGATGAAGAATGACGCTAAAAAACAGAGAGTAAGACCGCAAAAATATATACAATACATATTTATGTACCCCATTATGTTTATTTTATTTATTTATTTATTTGTAGGAGTTTTTTGAAAGAATTAAAATGTCGAGGAGGCTGGAGAAGTTGGGGGTGACTCTTCCCAATTCTTCCTCACCTGGAGACACTGGCTGTGGGAGCACAGACCTCATGACCTTGTTTATTGTTAATCAAATCGCTACTAAGAAAGAAACTAAAGGTGAGATTATCATGTAATAACACAACAATGAAAAGATGCATTCAAAAGAAACAACTTGTAGACTTACCAATAACATGTAGGAGATTTTTCAGGAAGGCAAAAAGCAAAGTTACAACAAATAATATGCAGAGTTGTAAAGTAACTAAGTACAAATACTTTGTTACTGTACTTAAGCAGAATTTCTGGGTATATGTATTTTATTTGAGTATTATTCAGCTTTTTATTTCTACTCCTTACATTTTTTAAAAAAGGCAAGAAGTAGAAAGTCTTCTGTTTCAGTTTTGCTTGTTTTCATTGCAGCTTGTTATGGTAAAAAATAAATACTATTCATATAAATTGTGCCTCCTAGATAGAGTGAATTTACTGTGGTTGAATGAAAAGTATAAATATATAAAATTCTGATAGCGTATTAGTTTGTACACAAACAAATCATGTCACACTCCAGCAGGACATAATCATTAAAATAAAAGGACTGTACTTAAGAAGTTGTTGTATTTCATGAATTATATTATTACATTTGGCTGCAGCCCTCAGATAGATTTTTATTTTGGGGAAAAGCTTTGGGCAGCCTTGATATATGTAAACTGAAACAACTAGACTAGTGGATTCTAAATTTAACAAATTAATTATTTCAATATGATATAGTAATTTCTGCATTTTTTGGGGAGGTCACATCCTAATAAATGTCCTTACAGAAAATCTAACTGCTCATTTAAATCAATACTTTTACTTTTAATACTTGAGTACAAAAAAGTATCAGATACTTTAAGACTTTTACTCAAGTAATATTCCTAAAGGAAACTTTAACTTTTACCAAAGTAATTTTTTGGTAAGATACTTGTACTTTTACTCAAGTATCACTTTGTAGTACTGATATGTCAAGTAGGTTTAAAAGTAGTACAATTAAAGTGTTTTCAAATAAATAATGTATTGAAATTCCATTTATCCAAAAAAAATTGCCACATAAACATAATGTCTATTTTTTACTTGTAATTTTTTTCAGATCCTCCTAAAGTGTCGGTTCTCGGCAGATTTAAAGGAGGATCCAGGGATCGGCAAAATGAGCCCCTGGTGCTGCCGATGAGCCCTTGTTCCCCATCACAGCTGAGCCTGGTCGGGAGCCCGTCTCAGTGCAGGTAAGAGCTGGAAAGTAGTTTGACAAACTCGCCCAGATGTTCACGCATCACAGCCTTGTGATCTATCTTTTCTGCTGTATCTAGGGTTCAAGAAGTCAGAAAAAGGAAGCATGTTTTTCCACAGAAGCTCCATTGTCGACAGGTTAGTCGCTCATACGAAGGTTGTGTGAAAAATGTAACCTAATGTGAGAAATTTATTTAAAACCGTCCCATTTTCTCCAAGTTGTCACCAGTAGTAGAGTCAGCATTCTCAGACAACAGTGCATCGGATTACCTGCCTCCTGTAACCAACCTGTGCAGCCCCGCTTCATCGAGCTCTTCGGGACAAGGTTTTACAGACCCAACTCTGCATTTTTCCATTTTTTTTTAATAACAGATGTCTAATTGTGACTGCCGCCCTCAGGAATGTTCCCGTTGCAGATGAATCAGCAGAGGCAAAGCCAGAATCAGCTGCAGCTTCTTCCTTGTTATTCTCCTCCACCGTGGGACTCCTCAGTGCTGCACCAGAGTCAGGTAGTGCAAAAAGATACCCTATTATATATATAAACTACTTTTGCAGTTGTATTTGTCTTGCCCAGTTAGGTGAACATTAAATGGTCTGAGGCGAATTCCTTTAATTTAACTTTTAACACAGATTTGTTGTGGTAGTTTCAGCCGTTCTCTCAGCCCAGAGGAATGACCGATTCGGTGTCCTGGTCTCACAAATCCAACCCCTTTCAACTGGAGACCCCCACAGCAGCCCAGATCCTCTTTGGAAGTCCAGAACCAGTGTAAGAAATTATTTCAACACATGTGATGAAACCACCTGAATGTTATGTAACTACTTGTATCTGTTGTGACAGAAGCACTGAAATAAAAAATGGCGGAGCAGACACCTTCTTTCTTCATCAACCAGAAGAGTCGTTGAACTTCCCGCTCAACCTGCTGGAAACCGAACGTCCATTTGAGGAAGACGTCTTCAGGTTTGGTGCTGAAGAGGATGAAGCAGAAGGTGAACTTTGAGTTAAAGGGATCCACGATTAGTTGTAACATTAGAATTTATTTGATCAACATTTATTTTAACTGTAAAATAAAGACTGTAAAAATACTGTAGGCTGTTCAGTTTTTGTAAATTTTTTAAAATATGTTTTAACACAAACTGAGCCATTTTATTTACACGCAAAGCATTCTGGGTAAATGATGACGTGGACAGGTCATCGGTGTGAGGCTGTTAGCAGCTATATCCACCCTGAAGGTTAATCTTGGACAATATCTGATGATCGACTCTTTTAAATGAAACTAGAGAGAGTTGACAGAGAGGAGAAGGTAGAAACCACTCAGCCTGTAACTGAAAATATAGATGGAGGACAACAGAGCTGCTTCATGGAAGAAGAACCTCAGCTTAGCCTGTTAGCTTTAGCGCTGACGCTACATTGCCTTGTATGTATTAGCTCAGCACTAGCGCGACAAACTAACAAGCTAAACTAAAGTCGTTTCTACCTTCTCCTCTCTGTTGACGCTCTCTGGCTTCTTTAAGAGTCGATCGTCAGATATTGTCCAAGATTAACCTTCAGGGTGGATATAGCTCGTTAGCAGCCTCGCACTGATGACCTATCCACGTCATCATTTACCCAGAATGCTTTGTGTGTAAATAAAATGGCTCAGTCCGTGTAATATATTTTTAAAAAATTGTTAAAAAATTTACAAAACTAAACAGCTTACAGTATTTTTACAGTCTTTATTTTACAGTTAAAATAAAGGTTTATCAAATAAAGTCTAATGTTACAACTAATCCTGGATCCCATTATTTTCAGGTTTTAACGACAGGAATCCAAAATCTAAAATCTATCTGTCAGATGAGGCGTCTGTGAGATCTTCAGCACCACAGTGAGAGTTTATATTTCAGTTTTAATATGTAAAATGCTCTAAGTTTATAATCATTATTTTTTGTTTTCCTGACAGAACTGTTCCAACAGCTCAGAACTCAGGAGTGGAGGTGAGCTCGTCTTCAGTTCAGCCTTTTGTCGCCACCAAGTGTTGGACTTTACAACTGCAGCTGGAACAAATCCTCCAGCGTTCTCCAGGATTTATGAGCTGTTGTGCAGAACATTTAGCAGTTTTGTGAGTTTACACAGATTTAAAGATGCCTTTCTGTTTCTGTTTCAGGTCTCCGACATAAACTCCTGTAAGTGTCCGAAGCAAAAACGCTGCTGTTTTATCGCTCCGCGGGTCAAGGAACCAAACCAAACTGACGTCTTTTTTCTCTCTTTAAAACTCACAGCATGTCTCGACCAGAACACTGGGCTTTTGAACGGCGGTGAATATTTGCCAAGTTGCTCTTGCAGTGCGGGTTACCTCAGTTCATCGTCCAGTGACGTAAGTTCATTTACATTTGAAAGCTTTGGGCAGCTTCCTGAACTGCTGCTGTTACTGTGGCAGCAGGATTTTCACAAGTCGAAGAAACCACAGGTTCAACTCAAAGTGAAACTAAAATTTTACTTTTAGATGAATTTTTTAAATATCTTTTTCCACTAGAAGGTAAAATTATCCCCTAATCTAGGAAAAGTCGTACTTTGAAAGTAAATTAGCATATTTTAGCCAAATTTAATTGCAGGATTTACTCATTTAATTTATATTTAACTTGTGGATAACGCCTAAACTTCCCAACTTTTATTTTTTTATGTTTTGTCCAAAGAACCAATTAAAACATTTACAGAGCAAGGTTATAATAGTTTTGGATTTTTCATTATAGTTTAGTTTTATTTTGTTTGTTTTTTTCAATTTAGTTAGTTTTAATTAGTTTTTAGAGTGAATTTGCTGGTTTTTATTAGTTATTATTCCTTGTTTAATGCTTAGTTTTAGTTTTTATTATTTCTAGTAATGTAATGTAATAAACTTGGACTAAAACCGCATTATGTAAAGGTATGCAGACAAAACACCGCTCAACAGCAACTCAACAGACTTTAACAGTAATATGATGATTATCCATCAGTAAATTAACATTCTGCAACTTTCAGCGTTGATTCAATGGAATACCATTAAATGGATTAAAAACTTTAGTGCTTTATCAATAAACTTCTTTTCTGTAAAGGAGTTTGAAATGAAAATGTCTGCTCTGATTTTTTATCAGGATGAGTCGTGCTGCGAACCGAGCCCCCCAGCTTCTGCTTTTTATGAAGCGAGGAGCGAGGAGAACACAAAGACCACGCAGAAGAGTGCAAAACTCTCTCCGTTAGGATCCAGGATAAACCTGGGAGATGAGCAAATTATCGTGGACCAAACCACGGCTCCTCGGGGTGGAATTCTGTGCAAATGCAAGACAACTCCCGCTGAAACTGGAGAGGCGGGAACCCAAACGACGCCCAGCTACACACCGGAGACGTGCGACGCATCCACACAGTGGACAGAACAGCACCCGGCGTCTGAGACCGAACCAGAACCACAAAACTCAACCAGAGGAGGAAAATGGTCCCTCTGGAACCCGCTACAAGATGCTTTCAGCCCAAGAGGTACAGAAATAAACAGATTTCACACAAAATTCAGCTTCTTAGTTAAAAACTGGTGTTTCTGACAGGCGAGGCCGAGGACAGCGCTCAGATCAAACCGGCGTCGGACGCAGGAAGAGAGGAGGTCAGAGGTCACCCGCTCTCTGAGGAGGCCCAGACGCTTCAGGAAATAGCCGACATTTTGCTCCTGCTGAAGCAGAAGAAGGAGAAGGTAGACAGAAAGTGAATCACATTTATTCAGCTGGACGAAACAAACAAAAATCTTAAAGCGTCATTCAGATTAACTTTATTTTTTTCCTCCATATACGTCAGATTTCATGAATATATTTATCTTTATATAATATAAACTCTAGCAAAACATTTACAGCTTGAACAATAATTAAATATACATTTTGTTTTTTTGTAATTCCTTGTAAACTTAAGAAACATGTAACTAGTTCACATAAAAAAAACAACAATTTCACCAAAAGTATGCGTTACACACCCTCTGGAGTAGAAGGCTAAACATCACAGTACCTGTGTCAGAGGTACACATTAAATATTTGGTCGACACAATCTGTGTCCGGAACGTGTTTCTGTGAATCAACGGAAAGAAAGAAATTAATTTTCACGGCTTTCTATCCAAAGAAACTCAGCAAAATCCTGGTTAAAGTCCATCTGTCAGCTGTTTTTCCACTGGGAAGTGACACATCTGCTCATAATTTTAAATATTTACAACTCCACTTGTCAAAAGAAGTTGTGCAAAATGTGAATAAGAACAAAACGCAGTGATTTGCGAATCTCATAAACCCCTATTTTATTCACCACGAAACACAGGAAACAATAAAAAGTTGTTTTTTTTTTTTTTAAAAAAGGGCTAATTTTAAATTTTATGGCATCAAAACATAAAAAACTTGGTCCAGGGGCAAAAAAAAAAATGCTGTAATAGAAGTGGCATGAATAAAAACAGTCCAACACATTTCAGAAGCTTGCCTCTCTGATGGTATAGGGGTGCATTACTGCCTCTTGACTGCTTATACATCAGCAAATGGTCTATTAATGCAGAAAACTATCCACAGATTTACTTTTTTACGATATTCTGCTGTGAATAAAATGTAGTTTTATGAGATTTGAGAAATGTCTGCTGAACAGGTGTTAGGTTCATAAAATCATTTATAATCTGGTTCAGTGCATATTACTCATTTACAGTTAAACATGAAGGATTTTGTTGGTGGTGGATTGATTTTAAAAGTACGTATAGCAGCTGAGTTCAGTCGATACGATCCATGGATTCTGTCAAAGTTTTGACATGTTCTTTGAGGATTAAAAGAATTTGAAAGTGGCTGCAGTTGAGTTGAGTTTCTGTTTGACTCTTGGTCTTCACTCAGAGTCCTGCAAGCCTCCGAAAGACAAAGGTGGATGCTTTGAAAAATGTTCTGAAAGAGATTTTTTTTATCCGAGACGTAAATCTGGCCTCGTGGATGTTGTGAACTTTCCACAAGAGGGCGCTAGATTCCTACAGTTTACATTTTTTTTAATTTCCAGTTGAAACATGGCTCTTTATTCTTTTACACCAACATCCACAGGCATGCAGGTGTCACCTATAAAATACCAAAAATCCTCTCAATACTCGATGTTATGTCAGTGAATCAGGACGTGCCCTGATATTTTCTCTTATTTGAACATTTTATTTGAAAAAAGGATAATTCTTTCCACTGACTTGCAGATTTTTCACATTTTTTTGCTACACAAAAACCTCCATAACAAGCTGTAACCACTCAATTATTATTATTATTTTTTACAAAACATTACAGAGAACCGTGCAACTTTTGACACAAACGTTTTTAAAATCATAATTTGGACATAAGGCTGTGGCGGAAGACAAATCTAAACAATATGCACCTAAAATGAAAACTCCTTCAACATGCAGGGAATGTGACTGAGGCACCTTCACATTAAACAGGCACTAATATAATGTCAACACAACAATCAGAATTAAAGCTTCACTGGTTTTATCTGAACAGATTTGTAATCTTTTAGAGCATTGGTGTATTTGTGGTGTTGATTTTTTTGGTGTAAATTTGAGTACTCTGCTTAAAAACATAAAACCAAAAGGTGTTTTATGCAACAGAAAGGAAAAAAAATATAAAACTAAAACAGCAATGCCTTGAAAAAGTGTTTATACTCCTTGAATTGTTTTTTTTCCCCACTTTTCCAGGTTAAAATCACAAACGTCATCATTTTACTGAGCTACTAATTGAGAAGAAAAAGTAAAAATAGTAAAGTTTTCAAAATATTTTACAAAAAAATGTAAAAATTGTGGCGTATATTTGTATTTAGCTCCTTGACTCTAATACCTCCAACTAAAATCTAAAATCCAGCCCAACAATCAGATGTGTGCGCAGTTTAATCTTGGTATAAACATAGCTGTAAGCCTTTGAGGTTTATCCAACATTACTGATCAAACAGCATCATGAAGACCAAGGAACACACCGCCTAGGTTAGGGATAAAACTGAGAAGTTTTAAGCCAAGTTATGATGTAAAAAGAATGACCTGTGTTCCATCTGCTGGCCCAAAATGGAAAGAGTCTGAAGAGGATGAAGCTGAATCAAGACCAGGATGAAGGTTCACGTTCCAGCAGGAGAACAACCCAAATCATGCACCTAGAGCTACGATCAAATGGTCTACAACAGTGGTTCCCAACCTTTTTAGACTTGTGTACCCCCTGAGCCATTTTGTCATACCACTTGTACCCCTTCAGTCAAACATATTGATGATTCTCCAAATCTATAATGTCCAACAACTGATTATTAAATGAAAATTGTTTATTTAACCCCCTAGAACATTTAATTCTCAGGCATTTTATTATTTTCAAATCAGATTAAACATAAAGATAAATATGTTGCCTTGAAAGTGAATGAGTAATTAAATAAATATACCAGGTAATGACAGGTGCACGAAGCAGCAGTGTCCAAAATACATCAAATACCCTAAATATTTTTAATTATTTTTTTACACACCTGGGAAATTTTTCCATGTACCCCCTGTAATATGCATGCGTACCCCAAAGGGTACACGTACCCCTGGTTGGGAATCACTGGTCTACAATATTGGTGCCCAATCCTGGTCCACGAGGACCACTCTCCGGCATGTTTTAGATGTTTCTCTGCTCTGCCAAGCAATTAACAGGCTTCTGCAGAACTCAAAAGACCTGCTGAGGAGCAGGAAACCGAATAAAACAACCTACAAAGACCAGGATTGAGCACCGATGATCTACAATGACTGTTACATAAATTCCCCTGAAGTTTGGGGTCTTAATGTGTCGAGACTCTGCGAAGTTCAAGGGGTATAAATGCTGTTCCAAGGCACCTGGTTTCAAACAGAAAAATTTAAATAAAAACCAACGGTCTTCTCCGTGCTACTTAAGTGGTTGTGTCAGGCAGCTGTTAGGTGCAACAATAAGTGTGTTTCTGGTGATTGCTTGTCTTTAAAAACGGGTCCAGACCAACCACAAACTGAAGACGGTTGCTGTTAATAAGGGACTAACATCAGAGTGCTACGCTACAAGCCGAAACAACATTTAACCGAGACGTGTCTCATACTGAAAGGCTTAATGGCACTATAGAGAAACAACAAGTCACAACAACTGCTGTCAGGTCAGTTTAAGTCACGTGGATGCACAAACCTGCTTCACCCCCTTTCAGAAACTGGGTCCCGACGTGGTAAACAGTCTCCCTTTTTTTCCGATCGCGACCGGTTTGCCGGCGGGAAACCAGCGGCTCCACAGATCACAAAAGGAGACGAACACTACAGACCCGATCACTCTGCGCGTTTCGGTGGTTACAGAGGGCAACGAAACATCCAGAGCGAGGTCGAGGGACGCGCAGGCTAGTCCACGTCCGACGCGTCGTTGTCCGATAAGTGGTAATTGGAACCTTTGACGCGAATGTACTCCACCTGGCGACCCTCGTCCGAGTCGGATGCGCCGCAGGAGCAAAGCTGGTTTTCGAACAGAGCCTCGATCTCCTCCAGGCGTCGGGACTTGGTTTCTGGCAGGCAGCCGTAAACGAAGATGAAACCCAGCAGGGCCAGGCTGGAGTACAGGAAGAAAGCTCCTGAGAAAAGCAAACAAAGAAACACAATAAGGACTTGTAAAGATCGTTTAGACTCGAGTTGTTTCTTTTTACGTTTCTTTGTTCTTGCTCAAAAAAAAAAAAGAAGAAGTGGAAGCAGATCCAAGAGGCAGCTCGTACCGGATGTTATCTGCCCACACGGTTCTACAGACAGCTAAAAATGTGTTTTATCACGTTGAACAAGTGCTTTCTGGCTGCCGGAGACACTATGATGAAGGGTGCAACATGTTCCCACCAAAAAAGTACAGCAGGTTTAATGGGACACAAAGAACCACAGAACACGCATCCAATAACACGATTTCACTCAGAAAGCGACAAAGGTTTAATGAGATTTCCTGCCATCTTCATTTTCCCTCACGTCGAAACAGAGTGACATTTTTACGTTAAATACCACTTCTTGGACGTAATTATTTTTGTTCTTCTTGGGTAGCTTTTCATCAGGCGGATGAACGGGTTAATAACGGGTCAAATCGATAATTAACCCTGCTGCATCTCAGGAACGCCTGCGACCGATTGATTTTCAGCTCCACCAAAGGTCAGTTCCTGTCTGTCTGAGGAGAAACCTGCTGCTGAGCTGAGCTGACAGGAGCTACAGGAACAAAAACAACACCTGAACGTATCAATCAGCTGCTACCTCTTCTCTGGTTCGCCTTATATAAGATCTGCTCGGTGTGTCTTACTGACGTGATCGAGGACTTTCAAACTGACCGTAGTACGAGAGGTACTGAGCCAAGTGGAGGAAGGTGAGCGACACCAGGATGTTGAAGGTCCAGTTGACTCCGGCGGCACAGGCGTTCCCTGTGCTCCTTGCCCACAACGGATAGATCTCTGAGTTAATAGTCCACGGCATTGGACCCATACCTGACAGAAGTAAAAAGAAAGTATTATGGAGACATATTTTATACCAGAAGGAGCAGAAACTGCAAGCCTGCACATCAATATTTGGCTAAACATTGCTGTAACATGTTCAATAGCAACTTGTGATTGTTGCGTTAACTGACAACAGCAACATTATTGGTGCAAAAAGGGAAAAAAATCAAAAATATTTCAGCTTTTTTATTAATAGTTGTGCTAAACGATGAAGTCAACTGTGTCTGAAAAGTTCAAAGCAATAGCTAAAACTAAAAAAGCTATGTCAAACTAAAAGTTTCAAATGGATAGCTAGAGGCTAAAAGTTGCCAAAATATAAAATATAAAAGCTAGCTAACAGCTGAATGAAGAAATGGTTAGCTAAAAGTAGCAAAAACCTAGTGAAAAGTATGAAATGGCTACCTAGAAGCTAAAAGTAGCGAAAAACTGGCTAAAAGCTAAACTTATTAAGTGTAACTAAAAGTATTAAAAGGCTACCTGGAAGCTTCAAGTAGTTAAAAGACTGGTTAAAAGCTATGGTAGCAAAAAGCTAGATAAAAAAAATAGTAGAGCGGTAGAAAAAAACAATGATTATTAGTAAAAGACTTGTCAAACTCTAAAAGCACTAAAATGTTAGATAAAACTAACAAGGCTGATTACAAATAACAAAACACAAGCTAAAAAAAAAGGCTATGATTAAAGAGCAGAGGGTTAGCTAAAAGTAGCAAAATGCTAACTAAAACTATCAAATGGCATCCTAGAAGCTAAAAGTAGCTAACTGGCTAAAAGCTAAATGTATAAAGAGTAACTAAAAGCTTTAAAATAGCAGAAACATTAGAGACTGGTTATAAGACTAAAACTAGCAAAAGGATTGTCAAAAGTTAAAAATTGCAAATTGTAGCTAAATCATAAAAGTAGCACCAGGCTAGTTCAAAAGCTAAATATAGCGAAAGGCTGGATTAAAATTAAACTGGTGATTTAAAAGAGAACATTTAAAGGAATATATGAGATCTTGGTGTATTTTTTAGGGTGAAAATATTTGTAAATACAGTTAAAATGTATTAAAAGTCACAAAATCTAAAAGCCATAGCATCAATTTCCTGATTGAACTTTGTTGTTCGAATGATGAAATAGCTGAAAGTCTGCAGAAATACTTAAGTTTGGGCATCTCACCTGGAGCAAAAGCAGCCAGGTAGAGCACCAGACCCAACAGAACCAGCCAAGAGTATGAGGTGGGGCAGTAATTGTAGGCCCAGTAGGTCTGACCCTTCATCAGGGTGGAGTTGGAGCATCTAAAAGAAGACACGTTTCGTTAATCCCACTTGAAAGTTAGAATGAGTCATCCTGAAAGCCGCACCGCCGGCAGTCAGCGTGTGCCTGGTGACTCACCTGCCCCACGCCGCGTGCTCCGTGGAGCCCTTATCGACCGGGACGCAGGAGGCGGCGAGGAGCGCCGAGCCGTTCTCACGGTAGCAGAAACCGCAGCGGGGGTCCAGCATGCACGGCTCACACATTCTGCACACCAAACAGCACACAGAACACACGTTAGCTGTAACATTCATGAAGAAAGTCAAATTTTCTGATTTTCTACCAGCTGATAGGAGGTTTATTTAAATACTTTGTTCTTCCCTGACAAATATTTACTGATTAAAGTAATTATTCTTTCATTTATTTTACACAGTTTTATTAGAAAATTACGTCTGAGAATGTTTGAAAGACTGATGATGCTCTGATAAAAAAAGTAGAACAATAGCTAGAAGCTAAAGTAGCAAAATGATTGCTAAATGTTAAAGGTAGCTAAATAGTTGCTAAAAGTATTTGAATGGTTGCTTGATGCTAAGAGTACCAAAAGGGATGCTAGAAACTAAAAGTAGAGGAATGATTGCTAAAAGTAGCAGAATGTTTGCTAAAGTTAAAGGTATCATAAAGTATCATAAAGTATTCTTAGTGTAATTAACAAATTTCTGGTAAATGTTTTAGTTGTTCAATCATTGACTACACAAAGTCCACATTGCTAAATTGGGAAAGCTGATTTAAATGACGAAGCTCCTTCTACTGCGCCTCACAGTTTGACTGTTGTTACTTCAGAACAACCTGCAGTTTTTGATTATCAATCAGTGAAATAAAATCAAATCTTGTTTGTGTTGTTTTAGTCAGATTGCGTTACCTAATCTAAAGATGCAACTTTATCAGGAAAACCATTCACAACAGATACAATCAGTGACTTCTATACTGCTGTGGTCATTAAGTGTGTGTTTGTGAGAACACAAAAACCCATTCCAGAGTGGTGAAAGCACTCATCTCTTCAAATTACTGCTGTGTGTATGTGTGTTACACGTTGTGTGTGCTGGTCAGGGAGTCCATTAGGCGTTGTTTGTCGTTACGCAGGAGTTTCGTCTCGTGTTGGTGAGCGTAAAATGGAGCACAGAGACATCTGATCTCTGCCTCCCATCATGTAAACACTCGAGCCAACAGCTTGATTTGAGACGATGAATTGAATTGATGTGTTTTTGATGTGAAGGATAAAAGCCACTTGGATCAGATAAAACACAATCTGGGGAGATAAAGCCGTGGCTGTCAGTGCCTTAGATTTATGTTGATTTAAACAAGTGTATAAAGGCCTCCTTATGGATAGACTGTTAGGACATCTACAAGTGGACTGTCTTATGGATGGACTGTTAGGACAACGTCCTGTGGACTGTCTTATGGATAGACTGTTAGGACAACATCCTGTGGACTGTCTTATAGATAGACTGTTAGGACAATGTCCTGTGGACTGTCTTATGGACAGACTGTTAGGACAACATCCTGTGGACTGTCTTATAGATAGACTGTTAGGACAATGTCCTGTGGACTGTCTTATGGA
>JARVGW010000346.1:2555984-2576223 GCA_031762495.1 Anablepsoides rubrolineatus | reverse complement strand
AAATCTAAAGGTAGCAAAAGGCTGAATGCCTCTGGTTTTTCTGTGCAGGTGGTCCTCAGCGGAGGCAGGATGGTGGGCGCCGTGTTGATCGGAGATACAGACCTGGAGGAGACCTTTGAGAACCTGATCCTGAACCAGATGGACCTGAGTCCGTACGGAGCGGAGCTCCTCAACCCCGACGTGGACATCGAGGACTACTTTGATTAAGTACAGAAGAGGAAACACATTGTTTGAACTTATCGAAGCTTATTTTTTCAGAAGAGAGAAAATAACTGCTGCTTATTATTAAAAATAAATTATTTTTATAACAACTGGAATGAAGCAAATCAATGCATATTTGTTATTTTATTATTTTACTGGACTTCAACTCGTTAAAAATCTCAGCGGCTGAATGTGAGCATGAATGTTTTTCACATTAATGATCTAAACTCCCTAAAATTTGGTTTCATTTCCAGCTTGTAGGGTATTAATAAAACCAGGTATTTTAATGAGAATAATGAATAAAGACTCATTTTTTATGTAAAAGCACATTCTTACTTCACAAGAACAAGACGTTCTTAGCTGTACTTAAGAAAAACAAATAAGAAACGTAGTTTTTTGGCTTTGCTGTCGTAAGCATTACCTAAATTACAGCCACTCCTGTCGTCGCAGCTCCGGGACATTTTCTTTAAATCCACTGTTGAAAAGAAAAAAAAAGAAAAGGAACAGTTGAAGCTGAAAGATTTATCAGGCTGATCCTCCCTGCAGAAAAACTGCCTGCAGTGATTTTAGGGCGGCCATGTTGATTGACAGGTCAGTACAGTAATGGTATTTCATGCACTCTGGGTTTAATGGAAAGTTATTTATAAATAAAAAATGCTAGAATGAGAGGGCAGCTCGTCCTGGTTATAAATCTGTGTGGAGAGATGGAGACTTTGAGTCAACAGATGAAATTAAAATCCCAGATTTTACAGAGAATGGAGGGACAGACGGTTGTGTTTCTGAATTCTAAGAATTCAGGTTTGACTCGTTCGGCGCATCAATAAAATCTGGCTTTAAAGCAGCAGGAAAATGACTTGAAAGCTTTACTGTAAAAATCTCTGCTTAAAAAACAAGAACAACTTCATTTCTTTCCCACATGCAGTTCTCCTTGAGACGTGACATTTTAGAAACTATTTGAGCCAAGAACCAAGTGAGCGAAGAGTTTTTAGTTTAATAAGTAACGAGTCGGATAAGTTTGGAAATTTACAAGTTTTTTTTCCCCCCCAGTTGTGTGAAAGCAGAAGCAGACGCCTGCTTAGATGAACAGTTCTTAAAAATGCACACAATTCTACAAATGTATTTAAAAGTATTTATAATTCTGAGATTTGCAGGTTGAGCTATGACTGTTTTAGGAAGAAATGGGAATTTAAAAAGATGTTTCTCTAAATAAGCTTATGCAAAATGACATACAGGAGGAAAAAAGTATATTTTTTATTGTGTTCAAAAACAGATATTTGCATCAACATTTTATAAAATGCATATGTAATACATAAAATAATATATCTTAAATACAGTGTTGTATAAAGTACCTTAAAGTGATGAGTAAAAGTACAAGTATCTTATCATAAAATTACTTTGGTAAACGTTAAAGTCTTCTCTAAGAATATCACTTGAGTAAAAGTCTTAAAGTATCTAATTTATTTTGTACTTAAGTATCTTAAGTTAAAAGTAAAAGTACTGAGTAAAAGTGAGTGGTTAGATTTTCCAAAATGACCTTTATTGGTAGGGGTCCTCTCCAAAAAACATTTATAAAGGCGTGCAGCTGGGATGGATTGTGTACAAACTCATACGGTGTCAGAATTGTATATTGTACTTCTAATATACTTTCTATATATACTATATACTTTCTACTTCTTACCCTTTTTAAAAAATGTAAGGCGTAGAAGTAAAAAGTAATATATATCAATAGTAAAAAGTAGGCTGAAAAATACTCAAGTAAAGTACAGATAACCACAATTTCTACTTAAGTACAGTAACAAAGTATTTGTACTTTATTTTACAACTCTGCTTAAATATGAGTTTTTCAAGATATGATAATACAGTATAGAATACTGTATCTAATCAAGTAGATATATGTCTAAAATATTACTATATTTTAGACATATCAACATTATATATTGATCTCAGGATGCTAAGCAAAAATAGTAATAGTATAAATGAAAGTACTGTATTTATACCATGACAGTAATATTAAACCCTACAATATAATGAGATACTATCTTATAGTTGCAATCTTTAAATGCTGAGTAATGCTGTTAAATATTTGTAACTAATTTTATTCAGTTCAGAGTGGCTGAAATCCAGAAGTAAAGATTCGTACATTACGGATGTGACGGCGTACCCCTGCTGTAAAGTGTACGTTTGCATTATTCACCGATGACCACCGACAGATGAGGCGAACCGTAAGATGACATGTATGCCGAAAAAGCTCCCCCTGTCCGGTGTACGCCGTCCATAAAAACAAGCACCACCGATGAGTCATTTGACCGTTCGACCGCATCAGCCCAGGTGGGCGGGACTTTTTGAGAGGCGTCGCCGCACACTGGCTTCACGAGCGGTTATATATTCCCCGAACCTCCTCACGTATTTACATACGCTGCGCATCCTCCCGTCGCTTCGCTTTAAAAGTCACCGTGAAATCGCTCCAGAAGCACCATTGTAGCCATGGCTAATTATATCCACGTCCCAGACGAGGCTCCCGCCGTCCCCAAAATAGACGTGACGGTTGACGAGCGAGACTACCGACCCGGTGCGCTTCAGCTAATGAAAGAGCTGAGACCGAGCTGGAAACCGTCTGAAATCAAAGTCAAGGTAGGGCTTTTTAAATCTTTTTTATCCCCATCGCGCCTCGTGTGACTCGTTTCTACGTTTCCCTGCGTGTTACGTATCCTTTTATTTCATTTAAATTGATTTTTAAATCGTCGTTAAAAAAAAATAAAAATGGCGAAAACCGATGCTAAAGCTAGCAAGGTGCACTCCAAGTGTCGCGAGCGGACGTCAAACGAAACTAGCTTAATATGATAATGTAATTTCAGGCAACGAAAAGGAACGACAGGCGCGTTAAAGTGAGTTTCAATTAGCGTTTTTTAATCTTTAAATACATTTTAGATTAATAATCTACAAGACGAAAGACCCAGAGAAGCATAGCTTATTTAATTTTTAATTTTTGGGGTAATATTTTGTATCTGCGTCAGAAATGAGATCAAATCGTTGCGTGTTTCTCTTCACTTTTTCGTCGGTGTTCCTCATTGTTAGTCCACATCGCTTTTTTATACCTGTTTGTAATATTAATTAGCATATTTCAGATTTACTAGCTCTTAATGAAGTATATAATGCGACCTTGTTATAAGAAATCGAGTGGTTTTTTTTTTAGATTGGCTATAAATTCATGAAGAAACTTATCATGACTATTTGCATTAATATTTTGCATGATTGTGTTAATCGAAACCTATAAGTGCCCAGAGTCAAATAGAGCTATTTGTTGTCTTGACATGACCATAAGCAAACGCTGTGGGGACAGTTTTACGTGCTTTGGATAGATATTTTTTTTGTGGTCTTTTCCTGTGGTAATAAAACTGGAGGTGTGGCTCTGCTTTGTAAACACAGCCAGGAATGAGGGGGGATCACATGCCTTCCTGCTCTGGTTTTTACTCATCTGTGAGGCAAAGTAGGGCTTCAGCAGATGCCAATCATTGCTTCCTGTTGATAGATAAAATCCCTCACATTCTTGTTTGTCTCAGTCAGTCCCAGTTAGTCAATAGTTAAAGCTGGTATGTGGCACCTGACTTGAAAACAAAATGTCCCTGGACTTTATTGCGCAATGGCTTTGTGGCTAAATTGTTTGTTTTCCTTTATGGGGGAACGTTCAGTTTTTCACAGACGGAATCACCAACAAGCTCCTCGGCTGCTACGTGGGTGCGGTGATGCAAGACGTGGTCCTGGTCCGGATTTACGGCAACAAAACGGAGCTGCTGGTCGACAGGGAGAATGAGGTAAAGAGCTTCAGAGTGCTGCACGCGCACCGCTGTGCCCCCCGCCTTTACTGCACCTTCAACAACGGCCTCTGCTACGAATTCCTGCAAGGAACCGCGCTGGAGCCGGAGCACATCCGCAGCCATCCTGTTTTTAGGTAAAAAAAAAAAAAGAAGAAGATAAAATCCAGGATGTTTTGTTAACATGCTGAGCATTTCTGTACAAATTGAAGGATTTCAGTGTTGTTTCTGTGTTGCTCTGTCATCAAACACATACTTTCATTTACGGAAGCATCTCTCTAGCTGGCAACTCAGTGAATTTTTCTATCCACTCTCTAAGATTTTGAGTGTTTGTGACAAGCGAACAGGAAGAACCCTCCAGCAGAACCAGGCTCAGGATGGGCGGCCACCTGCCTTAGCTGACGGGGATAGAGAGGACAGGAAACGGATAGAGAGAAGCGCAGAATGACTGGTCCTGCTGTAGTTTTTGGCACAGTTTAATGATGGAAGGAATTACAAATACATACATGGAGAGTAAAGTGGGTAAAGAGGGCGGCAGAGTGAGGAAATGTGGTCAGATTGTCCTCCAGCAGTCTAAAGCAATAACAGCAGAACTAAAGGATAGCTCAGGAAACCCAAACCAACACTAACTATAGAATATACTAAGACGAGTGTTTAGGTTTTGTGCTATTCCCCGGTGAACCCCTATGTACAGATACTGGTAAACCTGGTTCTCTACTATATTTGGAAACAGTGACATTTATTTTATTCCTAAATAAAGCAATTATTGTCTTATTTTGTTTTTCCCATCAATTTAAACTTAAAAACATAATGTCAAATGTCATGGTTTCTTGCTTCTGCCCTGCAGGCTTATTGCGAGACAGCTGGCCAAGTACCACGCCATCCATGCCCATAACGGCTGGGTTCCCCGCTCTGACCTGTGGCTAAAGATGGGCAAGTACTTTGCGCTCATTTCCAAGTGCTTCAAGGAGTCTGAGCAGAATGACAGGTGAGAGGAACACTTACTATACTTGGTCAAATTAGCTACAGGTCCTGATTGGACTGGTTAAAGCTTTCTAAGTTCCTTCAAAGTGTTTTTGATAAAGCTTCACTCAGTGTAGTGTAACTGTAAGATATTTAAGGAATGTTTTTATCACAGTAGCTTTGACACATGTAAACATCTTGTATCTCAGAGCAGGACAATGTGATCTTGAATTAGTTTTAGTATCTTGGAACGAGTAACAACTTTGGGTTTCAGTGACACAAACTATCACTTGTACTCACACAGCGTACATGTACTGTGAGTGCACTTCTACACTACAATAAGTCATTTCCATAATATCTGACATTCTGAAGAGATATAACAGATTATAAAAATATTTACTACAAATTTTTGGCTTCGTGTGTCATGTGGAAGATGAACATTTGTCATACTGACTTGTTTTGAGCCTTTTGGCTACAACAGTTTGACATGTTTTGACAATAGCATTCAGTTTTCTGAGTAATGGGACCTAAACTAAAAAAAAATCAAAACAAACCTACTTCAGCTGCTGATTTTCTTGGCCCTCAGTCAAACGTAAACACAATGTTGGAAGCGCACATGTCTGAGGAGCAACAACAGAAATGCTAGGACCTCAGGTTTATAAGCAGAACTGCGTCATGAAGTATTTAGCTTGGTGTTTGTTTACTGTTTGTAGGCTTTTTTCCCTCTAGAAAGACCTAACTTCTAAATGTTCTTAACTTCTCTGCCTTCTCCAGGTTCAGTCTGGAGGTCCCCAGCCTCGAGACTCTTAAAAATGAGCTGGTGTGGCTTCAGCAGAGCTTGTCTGTGCTTGACTCCCCCGTAGTTCTGTGCCACAACGATCTTCTGTGCAAAAACATCATCTATAACCAGGGGGAAGGTGAGTATGACCCCGCAGGAGTGCAGCCACTCATAGGACTGTGTGACTGAGCTGTAGTGTGATTTTTGTTTTGGTGCTTAGACACAAGAATCTGGACTCTGTCCGACGTAGACTCATGCTTTACTTATTGTCATCAGAAACCAGACAGTCCAGTTGTATGTTTTTACCAAAACGCTGGTCTGAATTCTTGTACAAATTAGGACAATTTACCCTTTTTTATGTTTAAAACTTCCTGACTGAGTGTGTTCATTAGTTTGTTCAATGTGAGGATGCCTTTTGTTTGCATCTGAACTGTCATTTTCATTTTGTTCTAAAAATAGTTTAAGCTAGGGATGCACCAATACCTCTTTTTTTTCATGTAAATACCAGTACAAAATACTAGTACAAGTACTAATAAATGCGATTTTACTTGTTATATTTAGTAAATCAATTTACAAATTGAATTTGTTTGAGGTAATTATATTTATTAAACAATTAGAGGCGATGAAAATATCTACTGTTTTGAAGAATTAGCCTAGCGTTAGCTTAGGCTCATCAATGACCTGTGGTGTAATCATCAGTCAGAATAAATAACCACTCTCCTCATTAAATTATTTATATGAAAACGGTGTAATTTGATTGGGTGTTGTCACATCAGCTTGTTAATAAAATTTTTTAATGTCAGTTTTCACTGGGTGATTTGGCAAAAAAAGATCAAGATTAATTTTTTCATATCGTTCGATCTTGATTAATATCACAATTATTTTGTTAAACTAAAAATGTGTAATTATAAAGTGACTGAAAATTTATTTAACAAATAGCTACAAAAAAATAATGGCTGTTATTTCACTTTCACTAATATAACAAATAGCTGCGGTTCAGCAGAACATTAAATTATTTTTGCAAGGTATTTAAAAAGGTATTTACCAAGAAACAAAACCATTCTTTATGTGTAAATCATAGAATCTGACATTAATAAAGTTATCCTTTTGTTATGGATGGAACTTCCACCCCGCGCATCGCGGTTCTCTTTTTTTTTTTTTTTTATTTTCTCTCTCACCCTCTCTCTCTGTCGGGAGGGGAGCTCAGAGCTCACCCTGCATGCCTGCTAGCAGGTAACAGCAGGTACAGGAACCGGCAGCGGCCAAAATACCTCAGAAACTTCCCCAAATATATAATTTTATATTGGATCATGTTTTGTTTGGTCAATTCTGCGATTCCATAGAAACTTAGAAATGAAAGTGGAGCAGGAGAAGGTAGATTCTGATTGGCTGTTGTCACGCACATTTCTGCCGTGTTTGATGGAGTAAAGAGGCTCTCAGTTGATCACCGTGATCAACCTGAATTTTTTTCTCGATCAGTAATTGCCAAGCCCTACATGAGATTGCATATTGCATAGAGATCACATAAAAAATCCTCATCATCCTTGTAAAGAGAGTGGCTTTAAGTGATATCAGAACACTTTTACGTTTAAGTATTAGTACACGCCTACGGTATCAGACTGATACATGATACTGGTTTTGGTATGGGTATGTCCCTAGTTAAAACTATTATTAGGAACAAAAAATGTCATGTAACATAAAAGAAGTGTGTTGGAGGTTGTAACAATGTTATTGTATCAGACAGGCTTACTTTTACAGTGAGCTACTGTTATTTTCCATGATCTTTGCGCTCGGTAAAGCTGTTCAGGTCACTGTTTTTTTAAAATTACTTTTTAAGAAAAACTTTAAAACGCAGGAAACTACAGTTGGTTGTGTTTTTGGGTGGTGTTTTTTAAGGGGAGGGTGTAAGAGCTGTCAACCCCCTCGTCAGCTTTGCGACGAGAGGGGCGAGGCCATTCTCACAGCTCCTTGTGTTTTTAGCTTTTCTCCACCAGGACTGACAGCGGAGGCTGTGGCCGCCCCTGCCCTCCGGGGAGGGAACGGAGAGAGACAGACCTCACGCACGGGAAGCTTTGGGGGTCCCTCCTGTAGTCCGCCTCCCTCCGCTCAGGCTAATCTGGACGAGTTCAGTAGGAGCCCCGATCTCCTCAGATCCAAATCATTTGTCAGGCTGCACCCACATAGTATAAAATCCGTTAAGATTCTTATTTCTTCTTTTGGAATTTTCCACTTTGAAGCATCGTGAGATAATCTGACATTAAAGAAATCCACATCAGGGCGTGGTATTCTGTTTTTCTTGACAGTGAGCTCCGTAAATGGATCAAAACAAACACGGAACTAATCAGACCTGTTTGTCTTTAAGTCCTTTCTGCTTATAAACTCTACATCATTATTCCAGGAATTTAAAAATAACTTACCATTAGGTTACATTAGTTTATCAGCTAATGATCTGTGATTTTCCTTTCTGCTGCTATAAATAATCTTTAGTGCCTCTTGTTTAAACATGCAGCTGATAACCAATAGATCTACTATTTTGTTTAAAATCACATTCTACATTTTATAAATTCATAAATTTAACTAATTACTAGGTAAACAGTTCAAACAGATCGTTTCATAAGAAACACTGGTCGTGACAACGTAGAATATCATCACCCCTATTGTTACAAGCTGAAACATGATTCTGCAACAACAGATTTCTGACAAAGCACACAGTTTCTAAGTAACTGAAGATCTCTGGAGAGCTCATGGGCTCACCTGCAAAATCTGCTTAAAGCCGTACTGCCTGTACCTGCAGCACGTGAACCTATCCAGTGTCTTATCACTTTTAACCGCGCCCAAAGTGGAGCCGCTTTTAATTCCCACATTAAAAATGTACATCTGTAATGGAAAAAAATCTGCGTAAGCAGACTGTTGTGCAGAATCAGGCTTCATTATATAAAATACAAAGTTGAGTTTTAGTATTTATCTGATTGATTTTAAAATAAAAAGGGAGCAGGTAATCTCCAATCCCAGATAATTTTATTTTCTCACACAATTTAATCTAAAGATGCCATCTTCAACCTAGAATTATTTAGAGGTAAATATATTTTACTCGCTTCTTGGTTGTGCCAGAGGAGCTCCTTCAGCCAGTATCTCACAACGCTGCGTCGTTAAGTTCGCAGGGAGTTTCCAAACAGATTAAAAGTGACAAATCTCAATAAAATAAGTGCTGAGTTTTTTTGGTCATCTGAAACCTTTTTCACTTCAGTTTCTGTAAATCTGGAGTGCTGAAACTGCGTTAATATTTGAATTACCTCCTGCACTTTAAAAAAAGAAAAAAAGGCAGCTTCATTTTAGCTTCACAGAAATGGAAAAATCTGAAAAAAAGTGCCATTTTACTGCAGCCAATCGAGCAACAACAGGCCTGTGATGCCCTTAGATATTCTAATTAATAACCTACATTTCATTTATTTTTATTCAAACTCCTGCAGCTGGTGTGTACAGTAAACACACGAGATCCGTCGGCACAGGTGTTTTGATGTGAATGATGTGGGCGGAAAGAAACAAAGCCAAAAGTTTAAAATTTGCTCACTAGAAATTGTGGCTGCTTGTCTAGCGGGTCGTTTTGTCGCGAACGATCAGAAATCTGTTAGACAGAAAAGAAAACTTCACACCTTCCCTCTGTTTTTACTGGCAGACGGGTCAACCGTCGCAGCCCAGTGAGATACTGGCTTTCCTGTCACTTTTAGTACAAGTAAAGCTGACCCACTTGTTTGATAAATGTGACAGTGAAGAAGCTGCCACTTCCTTTTTTTATGAAAAAAATGCAAACAAAAAGTGGAAGTCTTTTCAAAAATGCTGCACTGGTTTAGGTTTTCTGCCTGTCCTGCTTTAGGCTAACTGGAGTCACGAGGAAACCTTTTCAAAGATTATGTAACATGCAAAAGCAGCAGAAGCGTCATGCGTTCAGAGGAGACAGACGGGAGTGGAGCGCTGCAGGGGGAGCGGCGTTGGAGGGGGGAGGCGGGGCCCTGGGCATGGGAGAAAGAATGAACAGAGGCCAAATGTGTCTGAGAGCGTGAGCATGTGTGAAAGATGTTTGCCCAAATCTTTTCATCTGCTGCACAGGGGGGCTATAGCCACTGCCTGGAGGTGTTCAGTTGTCCCGCTAGGACCTACACGCCGGCTGGTAACCCACCTCAAAGTGTCTTTCTCTGTAGTCCAGCAACACCTCATTTTTTTTTTCTTTTTTTTTTTTTTAATTCTCTAATTATATATCAGGTCAAAGAAATTGAGCTGAGCTAAAAACCAGAACCAGGAGTAGATATCTTAATTGGATTAAAAGTATTGTTATTCCAAAGTATTTTTTTCTTGGGAATGTGGGCTTGTTCAAGTAAGGGTTTGGATTTTGAGCTCGTGACTAACCACCTCCCTCTTTGTTCATTGTTGATGCAGACGTCTTACATTCTCCGTGGTTTTAAATGTGCTCAGACAGCAACACATTTTGTAACTTCTCTATACTTAAAACCACAAACGAATCAAATAAACAAGGATTTATTTTATGAATTTAATATTGAATTATTATTGGATTGTGTTATTTTGCGTTTGTATGTTGCTGTCTTAGCTGCACATTGGTCTTTTATAAAATCTGCATTGGTGTCTCTGTATCTTTTTACTCCATTTTTTCCTGTTTTATTTGTGTTTTTATTCTCCTTTCACCTCTTCAAAACAGAACTTTGACTCTTCCCTTCCCTTAAAACTGTGCATGTCTCCAAAACAAATATCCTCTGGAAAGCTGTTTTTCCTGGAGATTTCTGTACATGCTCCATGTGTTGCATCATACATTTTTTTATTTCTTTTTACATTTGTAATGTATTCCAGCTGCCTTCTGGGTGTGTCTGTGTCTGAATATTCCTAATGAAAGAAAATACAGCCCAGTCTTTATAACCCAACTGTGGAAGATTTGCATGCCTGTTCTCTTTTCTAGTTCTTCCCTCTGTGCTTTCCACCTGTGCCTTTTTTTTAATTTTATTTTATTTTGATCTAAAATTTCAATTAGAAATAAGTTTGAAGCTTAAAATATTCTTTTATTTAAAGCACACATCTACACTGGCCTATGTGCCCATATATACACATTTTGTTATGAAAAGCTTTTATTCCTCCTGATGTTCTTGTCTTTAAACATCAAAATACAAACTCTTACTTCTTGCCTGTGCAGTTAGCGCATTAGCCAGCTAGTTCAGTTAAATGTTGGAGAGCCATGAGATTATGAGTTACCAAAGGGAAGCACAAAGTTAAACATTGTATTTGTGCATCTTATTTCACTTTCTAAACCATTGCCATTTTGTTTTCAGGCAGTGTAAAGTTCATTGACTACGAGTACGCTGGGTACAATTACCAAGCCTTTGACATTGGGAATCACTTCAACGAGTTTGCTGGTGAGATTTTCTCTCAACGTATAAGAGCTTATCATTTGTTATGTCGTTTGTGTTTTAAAATCCTGTTTTTATTTTAGGCCTGAATGAAGTGGACTATAGTCACTACCCAGAGCGGGCCTTCCAGCTGGAGTGGCTCCGCTCCTACCTGGAGGCCTATAAGGAGCACAAAGGCCAGGGCGAAGCAGTCACTGACAGAGAGGTGGAGGTTCTCTACATTCAAGTCAACAAATTTGCCCTGGTGAGGATTTACTTCTGATCTTTTAGTCCTGACAGCTTCTTAGGTTCGCTCAGATTCAGTTAAACAATCAGTGCCTCATGGAACAGCGTTTTTTATTTTTATTTAAAGATTTATTAAAAGCACATAAATAACTTTTAACAAATCTTTGTTCTCATGAAATTGTAAACGTTTCTTGAAGGGGGTGGTCATGTTACTGTGTGAGAGTCTGAAACGCCCAAACCGGTTTAACTGGGTGCAATTCAGATGACGTTACGAATTTTCTTCTTAGTCCTTCACTTCATGGTATATTCAAATAACTTCTTTGAATTGGACTGTTTCAACGTCATGTCAGTTGTTTTCTTTTTCTCTGGGGTGTATGGCTAAAGCGTTCGCTTTGATAGTGATTAAACATGCAGAAAAATGAAGGAAGATAATTAACAGTAAAGGTTACAGAGTTACGTTTCTCAAGCTGCGAGTAGCCGCCATCTTGAAATCAAAGGGCAGTTTAATTTCTTCCACTATACCAGTGGAATATAACCACTGGAAGGGGCGTTCCAGTTTAAATCTACCAATGGGAACAGGGAAATTACCATTTCCCAGAACTACTGGAACGTAGCAAAGGATCAGGTTCTCAGGGGCAAAAATTGAATAAAAAAAATAAAATACAATTAAAAATGGGCGTGAAAGTAGCCTTAGACTTTCTGGTACTGTTGTAGTCAAGACCAGAGTGTATCGAGACAGAAAAAATACCAAGAAGAGAGGGGG
Organism: Anablepsoides rubrolineatus; assembly: GCA_031762495.1. Classification (NCBI taxonomy): domain Eukaryota; kingdom Metazoa; phylum Chordata; class Actinopteri; order Cyprinodontiformes; family Rivulidae; genus Anablepsoides; species Anablepsoides rubrolineatus. The sequence goes on along the minus strand of JARVGW010000346.1, from coordinate 2,564,070 downwards.
GGAGGGGGGGGGGAAGGGCAACTAATGTCCTAAAACATACTGTACACATGTAGTTAATTTAATATGTAGCTAATATTGACCTAATCTGTTTGTGTGAGGGCTGGGTAAAGAATGTTTGTACAGAGACAGATTGCTAATGTTAGCTAGCTAGCTTTGCTAACATCACTCACACATGGCTTACCTTTCTTTGTGCTTCCTTTCTAAATAACAATAAAAGTTTGTAGTCTCTGAAAGTGAAGCTCTGCAGAGTTTACAAATCTGTATATTGTTTTACAAATAATTTTATGATTTTTATAACTGAAGATTTCGCAGCCATCTTCTCCTGCTCCCAGACAACCACCACTCCTTTTCTTGGAGTGCCTCGTGTGAGTGAAAAGGCTAGGGATGGGTGACAGCGGGAATAAAAATGCATACTTAGCAATGACTCACGCTTTGGATTTGAATCAGTTTTACATTCAATGAAAGCAAAGATGTTAACAAATAGGTCAATTTTCTGGCAGTTTGGTGATATTTTCCACATTTGTGGTCTTAAAATAAAATCCAGAGTCCTCCAACGTCTGAGACCTAGTACAAATACAATTGTGATGAGACTGAGATCATCAAAAGGTGGTCTTAAGACTGGTCGAGTACTAAACAGTGCTGTTTGGTCCCCCCTGCATCAGCTCTCTGTTGCTTCACTGATTAATACTTAAATCTATAATCATGATAGAAAAACAAAGAAATATATGATGAGTCATTATGAAAGCACTGAGTTAGAACTTGCCTTTCATTAAACCTCAATTAGCTGGCCTAGTTTCTACTTTTGTTCTGTTTGAAAGTTTGATGCTGGGGAGTGGTGGTGCAGAGGTTGGAGCATGTCGGTGGAAGACCGCCAGTTCGAATCCCCTGATGGTTGCATTTTGCACCCACATTTGCTTCACTCTGGGTCCTTCAGGGCCCCCCCCACCCACCCCCACAGCTACCTCCACATGTGAGCTGTGGTGGCTCGGTAGTCTCTGGTCGCGTCAGGAAGTAAAAAAACCTGTTGCTGAATTTTCATATGGGTTAAAGAAAGGAGCAGCTGAAAAATGTAAGATGAATCTAAAAGTTAGATAATTGCTCCACATTAAAAAAAGTGCTTGTGATCCTTGTCATCTGACAAGTAAATTATGTTTAAAACTTTTGCCAAAACAATTATGTTATGTTGCGGTTTATCATGTCAGTAATCCAAGGAAGTTGTCGAACTGGTATTTTAATAAAGCTTTATGATTGCACCTATTTGTTCATTGAGTAAACTCTTGTTTCTGGGCCTTCAGGGGGATGAAGGCTGCCAGTAAACTGATAATAAAACAAAGTTGTCGTTCATTTCAGACCAGGCAAAAACTGAATATAAAGCTTCACATTTTGAAGTTTATCAATATTTAAATGTGAATCTTTTAGAGAATATCCTGTTCATAAACACTTTGCTGTCAGGTTTGGTGATTCCTCCCTCAGCCTCATTCTGCTTTATTTGCTGTGAAAAAGAAAATGAGGGCAACGTGGAGGATGGGCAACTGTGTTTTTGTGTCAGCTATGTGTTGTTGCTGTAGGGGTTCTGATGACTCTGAGCTTGTGTTGAGTAATTTGAAACAACCATTTAGTTTTAGACAATGATTGTGTGCATTCTCTATAACTCCCCCCCCCCCCCTCCTTTTTTTTCCCCCTGTGTCCAGGCGTCTCATTTCTTCTGGGGTCTCTGGGCTCTGATTCAGGCAAAGTTCTCCACCATTGATTTTGACTTCCTGGGGTAAGTTTTAACTCTGAAAATCCGCCTGTTATTAGATTTTTAACTCATCAAATCAACAATTATAAATCCAATCATGTAGAAAATGCATATTTGGATAGATAGATCTAAAAATACACCTCCACTTCCATCAACATTATATTTTGTATCTTTAACAGGACAGAAGGAAACACCAGGTTATTCTTACTGGTCAAAATTGGCCAGACACAAACTGTTTGTTTGGATGCTTTGTTTACATTGATTGTGTACCCACATTTCAGAAATTCTCTATGCATCTCATCATTGACCTAGACTCTTTTGTGTTTTTACCCAAAGATACGCAGTCCTGCGCTTCAACCAGTACTTCAAGATGAAGCCAGAGATATCTTCTGTGAATTTACCCGAATAAGAGCCGGCACCCACCCCCACACCCCTTCATTTCTGCTCTCTCCCGTCAAACCCTGCTCTGCCCTTCTTAAGATGACTGCAGGAGGCCCTCTAGAGGTCTGCAACGAGAATAACTTCACTTGTATTCTTGTTTAGTCTCCACTGTCCATTTCTACAAAAAAAACTGAATGAAACACAAAGCTAAGATCAACTCTATGCATCATTTGTTGAGAGCTGATGGCTAACTTGTTACAACATGGTTACATTTATTTTTAGTCTACTGTGCTGTACTCTTAATAACTCGGATATCACATTAGATCAATTTACTGTATGTGCAGGTAATTGTTTGAGTACCTCGTAGTAAAAACTGTAAGAGACGCAGAGACTGGGCACCCCCTCCTCGCACAGATAAAGTTAGAGCCAGTTAAAGACTTTATTTAAAGCAGATAAAAAGCCTGCTTTCTGCAGGAGGACAGAGATGGGGAAGAAGTAATTGCAACACAAGGGCAGTTCTGTTTTTGAGACTAACGTAACACGTGAACACCAAAAACACTCCGACTGCTCGTCCTTATTTTGCCCATCATACTGAGCGGATATGGGTGTCTCTGGGAAGTTGACTCGAGGACTCGTGTGTTTTGGTTTTTCTGAAGGTACAGAGTTGTAGAACAGCGTCTTGTTTACTTATTACCTCTTCATTTCACTGGATAGCCATTCGACTTGAGGGTGATTTTCACTTTAATGTAGATTTCTTCTTTTTTTCTTTTTTTTTTTTAATGTTTATTAGTAATTTACCTCACTGACATTTGAACATTCCCTGTTCATAACGTTGTGCATAAACTCTGTTGCACTTGCATCAAAGGTCAGTAGTGTTGGGTTTATTTCACTGTGAACTGTCTAGGTTAGGGGTCGTGTTTCATTTTATTTTTATCACTCCTAAGCCACTAATTCATTGTTCTGTATAACATGGCCGGAGTCAGATGTTGGAGCCACTGCTGGGCTTTTATTTTGAAAAAGATGGTCTGTGGAAGCAACGTTGGGCGTCAATGCCTCCAACTCATTTCCTGTTATCTGTAGTCGGGTGGAGGAGGCAGCCGGTTCAGGAGGGAAACCAGACCTCCCTCTCCTCAGGGGGGCTCCAAGGTTTCCAGGTCAGATGAGATCCAGCTAGTTCTGGATCTGCCTCGGGGTCTCTTCAGTAAGAGGAGGGTGAGAATGTGTGTTTTTTTTTTTTTTTACGGTTGTTTTTTTTATGTGACTGTGATGAGAAGCATTTGTTCAGGAGATGACGACTTTCAAGCCTTTTTTTAAAACAACAAAACTGACACCAAAGTGCTGCCATCTTGTTTTTACATCGCACACTTCATCTTGTAGCATTATCAGAATTAGATGTTTTTTATATACCGTTTAGATTACAATTTTAAGGCTAAGAGATTTGAGATCTGGTCTGAATACCGCCCCAAAAACAACTTTTTGAATGTAGTAAAGCGAAAAAAGGGTTTTTAACTCCAAAACATAAGCTTTAGAGCGACTGACACTCCAGCTAAAACAGGTGTTTAAGGCTCAGTTTGGGTCTCTGAGAGCACATTTTAGTTTGCACTTCTATAAAGTTTGAAGCCTGCTCACCTGTCTAATTTGTTGTTTTTGTTTTGTATTAATAAATTATATTCAAATTAGTGTTGACCCGTTTCTTTATTTAAAAGTGTTGGCCCATTAGACAGAAAGGTGTGCGAAGTGTAAATATTTTGAATTAATACACAAGTTCAAGTAGTGGGAAAAACATTTTAAGTTCTCTGGGAGTATGGTTATTAAAATGTTAGACTATGTTTACATTTAACAAATCTATTTTTATGTTTTTGACTCCTTTTTATTAAATCTGAATCGATGCTACCATGTTAAATTATCTTTTCAAGGCTTATATGGTGCAAATTAATACATTGTATTGTCTGTAAGTGTCCTAATAAGAGCGATTACATTTATTTGTTTCTAACATTAAATCTCTGTGGCCACTGTAATGTGTTTATATGTACAGCAAACAAATGTAAAGAACTGCTTCTTCTAATGTGAATTATTGTACATAATGGGAGTTTTCTCTTCTTTTCCTTTTTTTAAAAAGATGCATTAAAGTGAACGATTACCTGGTTTAAGAGTTAAAATTGGCAAAAACAAAATGTAAATATGCTTTCATCAATAAAATATATTTACCAAGACAATGTTTCTGCTTTGTTTCTGACTCAAAGTAAATGTATTTTTCCCCCTGAGAAATGGTCACATAAATACCAGATGTTTGACAATTAACATTTATTATTGATATTTAATATTTTGGGTTTTAGATTAATTTTGGAGGGTTAGTTTTACATTTTAATATGTATACTTTTACATTAAACTAAAAATATTATCTAAAAAATATTGCATTTAGATATTGCAAGACTGGAAATGAACATTTTGATTATGTAATTATATTGCAAAAACTTTGTAATTAATATAAGGAATATAAAATAAAATAAATCAAATATACATTTTTTTCCCTAAGCAATGCATTAATTTAAAGTGGTAAAGTGACTTCCGGGTCACGTGAACAAACAAGCGCAAGAAAAATATCAATTATCCAATAGGAATCGAATAAAAAAACGTCACCAGGATAATCTGTCTGTATCTGTAATTTGATTGGGTAATAATCAAATAGGGCGGGCGCAAACAGTCCGTCGCTAAACTTATGTTAGTTTACAGTCCGTGTCAAAACCACTCTGACAGAAAGTTTAAACTGGTACGACGCAAGAAAGATAAAGAAAAAAATAAATAAAACGAGGTAAAAAAAATTTTTTGTTTAAGAATGACTTATTTGGTAACTGCTTCAATGATTTCAGAACACGGCAAGCTAGCTTGTACGTAGCGCTTTTTGCTAGCTTGAGTCGCTTTTTGCTAGAGTTGTACAAGGAGCAAAGAAGTCAAGAATGAAGTAAAATTTAATAACTAAACTGTTATTGTATTCTTTTGTTTTCATGTAGCAGCCATGAAGGAATATATAAAAGTGACACTAGTTGTTTTGTTAGCATGAATAGCATAGCATAATGGTATCTCTCTCTGTTCCTGTTTGTTTAAAATATATATCTAAAATAAACCATTAGATGGATTTTAATGAAAGTAGGAATTACTTTTTGAAGTCAACCTAATCTTGAAAAATCCTAACAAAGGGCATTAAACTTGGTTTGTAGTAGCAGAGACTAATTCACAACATACATGTTGCTTAAAACATTTGCATTAACTGCAGGACAGGAGTATTATATGCCTGTTAGCAAAATAACCGAAGAAGCCACTGGGTGGGTTTAATTGAAACTTTTAGTTCTACATCAGCGACAGCCTTAGAGGGCTACGCTTACATTCATAGAATCTTGGGTTACAATAAGTAACCATCGTTTGTTGTTTCAGCTGCTTCCTCCTTCAGGGGTCGCCACAACAAGTAAACTGACACCACCTGGATCTGAACCTACAGCCTCAAAACCATTGGACCACCACGCTGATCACCGAGCTCCACCAGAACGTAATCGTTTGGTATGTTAACATTTACAAATTTTAGGTTGAAAGAGTATCAACATAACTTTCCAGTGATCTCAATGTGTATATAGGTTAAAACATCTATATTTACAGCGTGAACAGTTAATTTGACATATTTTTAGAGATTAATATAAGACTTTCAGGATGAATGTTAAGCTTTTTTCTTATAAATAAATAAGAATAAATAATAAATATAATTAAATTTAATAAGTAGAAATAAACCTTTTATCACAGAAAGTTATCATTTTCACAGTTGGAGGAATAAAAAAAAGTAAGTTGACAAAACAAACGGGTTGACTTTTGGGATGCAGGTTGTTGAAAAGCTGAGCTAACTGTTGGGTTGTTGGAAAAAGATTTTGCTTTAATTTGAAAGGGATGATATGTCAGCTCAGAAATCCACCAGGTTAACAACATGTATAACACAACATATATGTCAGATCGCTCCAGCAGTCACTGTGCGAGAGTCAGGGGACACTCTGGACAAACGGCCATTCCTTCTCTCACCTAGGGACAATTTAGAGCTACCTATTGCATGATTTTGATCTGTAGGAGAAAACAGATATATCCAGAGCCCATGTGTGCGTGGGGAGAACATGAAACTCTACTAATAATGTTCAGGGCCCTCATGCATGAAGGAGTGCGCAGCTTTTACACTAAAAGTTGACGTACGGACAAATTCAGATGTATAAAACTGTGCGCACGCATGTTTCTGTGCACCTTTCCTTTATACATCCCAAGGAACGTGGAACTGAGCGCACCTGAGACTCCTCCCCTGACACGCCTATATTTAAATATGTAAAATAGACGTAAATGTGTCCTCAGATTGTCCTCTCTGTGGGATCAATGAAAATGATCCCACAGTGATTTTTAGATGCAGGAAAAATATACATGAAATGGAGAATGAGTGAGAAAAATGTCTAAATAAGTAGTGGGGTGTGAAAATGCGTTTGCAACATGTGTGTGTGTTGGTGTGTGCGTGCTGTCTTCAGCGGCGCATCAGGCTGCACCTTTACACGTCTTTATTAAATGACTGTAAACACAGATGTGTTTGGTAGAACTTAGAAAAATATTTATTAAATAGTTGATGGGAAGAAACGAGTCGCAAGTTTCTGCCGTGGTGTAATTTATATTTTAGAATCAAGTCTCATTCAGCTGCAGGACTCGGCTCAAGACTACAGTAAAATACCTGATTGTAATGTTTTTCTGTGTGATACAAAAAAAAACAAAACAAAAAAAACACACACTGTCCTCAATTTTTCTTGTTCAGTTTAAACAATAAAAATGCAAACAAACAAAAAAATCTTAAGTGTTCAGATGCTCCTTACATCCAGAAAACAGAGCAGAGTCATATTTCTGTGGATTCAGCTCAGATTCATGACTTTGTGGGTTAAAACTGTCGACTGAAAAACTTGCGCAACGTTGGTTTTGATACAACATGGACGTAAAACCTGGCACACGCAGCTTTTTTTGCACCATTTATACATACAAATCTGGACCACCATTTGGAAAACCGTAATCTTGTAGATTTCAGTTGCATTAGCTTGTGCTTGTAACTGGAACTTATCATTTTTAACACCTTTGCTTAACTTTCTTTCTTGTTTTTATTATTTAGTTTTGGGATGACGAGGTTTAGACGGTGCATTATTAAAAATTTGCAGCTTTAATTTCCTCCAGAAAAATAGTTTGTTAAAAAAATGGCCACAAGATGGCGCCACAACCTAAAGAAAATCATCCGTGCACCCCTGGCGGACATCATGCAAAACAATTAATTCTGCTCAACATTTCTCTTTTGCAGTATTATTGTGAATAAACAGGTTTCTAATATAAAAAAAATATTCAAGAAGATTAAAATGGTGTTGAACATTTTGTATAAAAGTAAAATGTTCTTCTGTTTTACACGAAACACTGATTTTTCCAGCCACGTTCTGGTTGTTTAATGTAAGATTTTGTTAACAGAAACTCGATGGTTAAATTAGAAACCTATTTATGTTTCGCTCCCCCAAAACCAAACAATAATTTTGCAGCATTCTCTCAAAGCAAATCAAGCCTGCTTTGCATCTCCCTAATGTGAGCAGTGTCTTATACAGTGGAACAATTACAGCAGTGCATTACCCAACTCACTGACTGTAATTCAATTATCCCCCTCCCCCTGGCTTCACCCACCCAGATAATACACACATTAATTAACAACAGAATCCAATATCGCCTGTTCCGCGCCTCCACTTATTTTCATTTCCCATAAAAAAGGTCATAGCAGCTGAAGACAATTAGTGCGAGTGCGTAGTAATGGATTATTCGTGTACATCACCACGGCCCCGGAGTGCGTGACAGGGAGCGGCCAGGCAGAAGTGCTGACGCGGCCGCATTCATCAGGCGAGTCGTTTTCCACAAACTCCTAGAGCCCCG
>JARVGW010000346.1:1692866-1702878 GCA_031762495.1 Anablepsoides rubrolineatus | reverse complement strand
GAGAAATCCCAGACCTAGCAGTGAAGCGAAACTAGAATTGAGCGGAAATGCGTAGGAAGGCAAGGGCCAGGCTAGAGGAGCTGTATCAGCTGCACGTATCGACGTATCGGTTAGACTGATGTCAAAAACCTGTATCAGTCCATCTCTACGTACAACTTCACGTTTATATAAACCAACATGCCACCATCGATTATATTTGAAAACTATAATGAACAAATGAAATTTGCCAAGCTGTATTACGTATATTTAAATACCGTAAGGTTATTGGCATACAGGTAGAGAAGATGCACAGAGACTGTTTAGCCAATCAGGACGCAGAACACAATGCACTGTGCAAAAAAAAACCTGCAAATATGAGGCCGTGAAAGGTGAACAGCATTATAGCAAGGGTTCACTGTATTTTCTTTGTTTTCTACTGTATATAGTTATTTTTTTTGAAATTATAAAAAAAAAATTGAATAAAAAAAAATTACAAAATTAAATGAATGAATTAAAATACAAATAACAGCCACTTTTTATGTGAAACAGAAAGAATTCTTCACACAACTAAAATAAAATGTTTTTTTTTTTTGAGGTGCAGGATTTCCACAGTACCTGGGTACGTTGCCGTGGGGGTCCTCGCTGTCATTGGCCAGCCCCCCGAACAGGTAACACTTGTTCCCCAGAAGAGTGAAGCTGTGGCCGATCCGTGGGCAGGGAGCTGAACCGTTCCTGGGAGCTCTCGGCTTCAGCTTCTTCCACAGCCAGCGGCTGGCCTGAGGAGGAGAAACTGGATCAGATGGAGCTGCCAGATTCATCCGTTTCACTTCAACTCCTCCAAAAACAATAAAACACAACAATTAAACCAGAAAACTGAGAAATATTCTGTCATATTTGACTTCAGCAGCCCTCTCCCTGTGTCTGAATCAAACATGAACTTATCTCAGGTTTATTAAGACTTCTTCTTTCTCCTTCCTTTCAATTTATTTGTGATTTGTATTTTTTATTGTATATAAAGAATTTGTTTTGTTTTTTGAAAAAAAATTAACAAACTTTATAAATAAAAAATGAATAAGTTTGTGTTAAAGAGGCTGAAGAACAGAAATCATCATCAAGTTCATCTGATTGTTTTAGATTTACTCCATTTATTACAAAATATAAAATGAGTTTTGTATTCATGAGATACAATTACAAAATGAATGACTGCTTCTTTACTTTTTTTTTAATAAATATGCAGAACTTTTATTTTATAAAAAGATTCGATTTGGAAATGACACCAGCAGATTTGTAAGAACTTTGTTATGCTGAAATTAGTCAATATTTATTCAAAATAACTTTGATATTTTCCCTTTTTTCTAGAAATGGTTTTATTCCAACTTGTGATAAAAATGTATTTAGGTGAGGAAATGTTCCTGCATCGTAATAAATTTAGTAACTAAATAAATAAATTTCTAGTCAGGGATTTTAGGAAAAGTTCAACATGAATTAATTGATCAAAACTGGACTTTCAAGGTGTTTCTTTACTGAGTCAACAAATAATCCTGATTAGGATTTTCTCCACAATCCAGCAGCTCTTAACTAGATTAAATAGTAGTAAAAATGTATTCATTTAATTTAAAAACAAATACTATACAACAAATAAATACAAATCACAAATAAAATGAAAGGAGGCAGAAAGAAGAAAAAATTCTTAACATCTGCCCCTTTTTTCCAAAATTAAAGAAAAATAAATAAAAATATATATTGAAACAAATCTAATCTTCAATAACAAAACACAACAGTTCTTATGAATGCACATTATATAAATTCATATTTCTTCAACAATCTGACTTATTATTCTCTTAAACAGGTTTATTGAGTCAGCAGTTTTATAATCACTTTCCAGATTATTCCAGTCTTATTCCTTGTACTGAAGTACATCAGTCCTTCAAATTTGTTCAAATTTTAGGCTTTACAAACATCTCATTTACTCATTTATTAATGATTTACAATCATTAGTAAAAGGCTGCAGCTCAGAGGTCAGATTTATAAAGCTTGCGTACGCACAAAACAAGCCCAGAAACGTGCGTACGCCACTTTTCACACAAAGGTTGTGATTTATAAAAGTCAAACGCTCATTTTGGAGACGAGAAGCTGCGACACAGATGGTGAAGTGAGGAATTATAGCCACACTGCGTAATGATCACTGTCATCCTTCAGACGCACGACAGAGCATGTCTGAGCCAATCACTGATCAGCTGACTGATTTAAATACAGTTCAACATTCATGAGGTGGTTTGCATTGACTGTTAATGGTTGAGTGTGTGAGTGTAGAGGGTAGAACCTGAGGCAGGACCTTGTACCAAACTCTGAGGTGCAGCTGTGATTAGAGATGCTACTGAAACCTGGTATTTTTTCAGTACCAGTTCCACGTGATGAATTTTGACCGGATCGATAAGCTCCAGAATTAACGGTGCCATTAACGGTACCGGAATAGCGCGGACACGGCGCATGCTGTGTTGTTTAGAACAAGCTCCTTTTTTCCTCTCTCCCCTCCTGCAGCCTGCTCCTCTGAGAGCTCCTCAACAGGTAGGGGAGGGGCTGCTAGCAACACAGGCGGCTAGCAACTCGCTACCTGCATGCTCAGAAAAAGTCTCATTCATTCAGCGCTGTGTTTACAGAAGTAGCCTCGAGTAACTTTAGCATTGACCGCTCGATGTTACTATCAGATTTTTCTGTGGATTATCAGTTAAGGACATGGAAAATTAAAAAAAAAGAAAAAAAGATGAAGCAACTGAACTTCTGTTTTGTATCTGAAGACAAGATTTACTTCATGACTCCAGGTTAGTGTAGTTAAATGCAAATTAAGGAATAAGTGGCTTTATTGTAAGTTCTTTATTGTTATAAAGTAAAAGCATTGCATATTCATAGTTTGTTTTTTTAGCGTTTCCCCCACCATTAACCAAGCCCACCACACACACAGAATTTCAGGCATGTAGTTTTTTATTTATTCTAAATAACACCAGATCACATTGAGAGATATTTCTGCAGTTGTTCCTCCACATCCACCTCTCTGATGAAACGTCAGACTTGGGGGAGAAAGAAAAATTGGAATGTGTTCTGTGAATCATAGTTGGCTGCAGATGAGGGTTTCTGTGTTTTTAACTGTTTAATTTTTATTAACTTTTTTTATAATATTTTTATAATCCTTTTTTTATTGTTGTGTGCACGGTGCGAATGTGAGCTCTTGCCACTGTTTTTCCAATGTAGTTCTTTTACTGCAAATGGCAAATAAATTTGAACTTGAAATTGATAAATTTTTATGAAAATATGGTTTATATTCTGTCAGGTGCACTAGTTTTTATTTTTTTTTTTGTGTGTGTAACCCACCACCACACCAATTCCCTAGGGGGAAACACTGGTTTTATTCCAATAGAAAAGTATCAATAAGAGAACCGTTAAAATACAGGATTGATAAGCAGTATCATTAAGAGTAGTAGTATAGATAAAACTTTAACGATACCCATCCTTAGCTGTGATCTATAAAGGAAAGGTGCAGCAACATGCCTTACGCACGGTGTTATAAATCTGAAGTGTTTTTGGTGTACGTCTTTTTCACCTTTTGGCCGTACGTTCACTTTTAGTCTGGTTTCCACACAATCTTTTATAAATCTGACCCCTGGTGTTTAAGACGACGTGTTTCACCTGAAGCTCATAGAGGTTGCTGGTGTATTTCCCATACTCCACCATGCCGCCAAAGACCAGGATCCGGGTTCCTTCGCAGACGAAGCCATGAGCAGCGCAGCCTGGTGGGATGTCACCCCTCACAGCTGGAAGAAACCACTGCCTAGAAACTGCAGGAACAGGCAGAAAAACATCTTACTGCATGAAAACTTAATCAGATATCACATAAGGGACTTTAAATGCTAAATTACACTGAAGTGCATAAAAAAATCCTCTGTATGGTTGCAAATAAAGTGTGAAAAACTCACAAAACAGAAGGTAGTAATTTGTATTTTAATCTCACAAGATAACTGCACTTTTCAGCAACACAATATTTCATATATTTTATATTATAGCGTGAACACCTTCAATTATTAACATATATGTTAAATAGGAGTTTTGGTTTTTAGCAGTAAAGCATACTTAAAAAGGATTTATAACACTTTTAGTTGCAGTTTGTTTAGTGAATTAGCTTCTCCTAATTTTGCTAATAAAACGTCTTAGAAAAGTGAAAATAAGTTGCCCAAATAGAAAGAAATGTTTGTTTAAAGACATACTAATGACATATGCTTATGTAATTATTGCTTTAAGAAAGAACAACAAAACCTGACTGAAGCTGTCCTGATCCCTTCCCTTAAAAGATGCTAAAAACATAGCAGCTAACAGGCTAGTTAGCGCTAAGCTAGCGTTAGCTCACCGGTGTTGTAAACATGGAGGTCCTCCGCGATGCCTTCATTTCCTCCACCGAAAACAATGATGAGTTCGCGGATTGCAGCTGCCCGGTGTCCGTGTCTGGACCGCGGAGTCACTCCGGTAACGGAATGCACTTTTCTCCATTGCGGCTCCTCGACACCGTCGCTCATAATTTTTTACCTTTTTTTTAAATTATATTTCAATGAAGACAACTTTCGCGCTTCCGACGTCGTGTGGGCGGGTCTTGTGCGGAACAAAGATCAGGGAAAACAGAGGATGTGTCACTCCGACAGATTTCGTTTTTCTGATTATCTATTAGATTAAAGAGAAAATCTCACCCTTTAAACCTGCAACATATCTTTTTTGGGGGGTGGGGTATTTTTACATTTTTATTGCTGCTGCTTTGAGGTTTATTAAACAAGATTTTAGCCAGTTGTGTTGGTTTTATTTATTAAATTAGTTTAATTTAGTAATAAACATGTGCTTATTCTTACTCAATCAATATCCAGTAAAGAAAATTCCTACAACTTTAAAATCAATTATGTGTAAATAGGAAAACAAGTTTGAACGAGTTTAAAAGTACCCAATGCAAAGCCACAACATTATTCATAAACAAAAGAAACTAAATCATCAGTTTCCCCCTCATACGTTTGGTTAATGTTTTGGATTGTTAAAGAAATATGAAACAGTATAATGTGTATCTTTATAAATTGTTGTTCTAGAGAGATTAGATGTTCTTGTCTTTTGTTTTGTTAATAACAGATTTTTTGTTATATGAACTTATTCTTGGAAAAAAGGGGCAGATATAAAAACAATTTATTCTCTCCGCTGCCTTTCATTTCATTTTATTTGTGATTTTTGATATACATATATATTTTTTTTATTTTTTATATCTTTCTTTTTATTGTATATTGTATATATAATTATTTGTTTGGTTTTTAATGAAATTAATAAAGAAATTAAATTAAAGATAAATTGATATGTTTCTGAATAACATATCAATTTATCTGGAAAACTTCCAAAGTAAACTCCATTAAACAGCTCTGTTTGATAAAGTTCAGGATAAAATACGTTTATTTTCACAGTTTGCAACAAGTATTTTTAATAAAATATGTATTTTCGGTTCAAATAATCCAACTCAGTAATGAGTTTTTGATCATTATTTTATTATTTACACATTTCTTTGAACACAACAGCAAAATTATACTTTAATATGCTGCAAAACTAATTTCCATTTACCGGAAGGTTGAGTGTGTGTGTGTGTGTGTGTGTGTGTGTGTGTCTTTGTGTGTCTTTGTGTGTGTGTGTGTGTGTGTGTGTGTTTGCGTGTGTGTTTGTGTGTGTGTGTGTGTGAGCAGAAACAGGAACACCTCCTGGTGAGCAGGAAGACAGTGACGTCAGTTGTCAGTTGGCTCTGTGTGTGTGTGTGTGTGCGCGCGAGAGCGACTGGTTAAAGGGGTGTGTTTATGGGAAGCTCGTGCGCGTGTTTACGCAGACAGGAATACTGCTCCAGAGGAAGTGCGCCCGTTCTCCGTCTGCGCGTCCCGACTTCCTGCTCTGAGGCAGGAGAGAGAAAAAGCTGCAGATCCGCTTTCAGTCCGCGGGGCAGCAGCAGCAGCAGCAGCATGGACCCCCAACACCACACACACACACCGATTTAAGACACACAGACCCACAGAAGGGCGCGCGGACAGACGCACCGAGGAGCAGCGGCCGTCCACAGCTGGGTAGGTGCCATGTTTCCATCCGTCTCCAACTTTCTGAACTCACACAAATCTTGCAAAGATGGAAAGTCCTAAAATAATTTGCATGACGTCTTATAAAACCCAGAAATGGTCAAACAAATCCCGTCAACTTTACGTGCATCCAAGTCGTGCGTAAAATGTTTTAACCTGCGCGTAAAACCAGTAAAAAGCTGCGCGTAAAACCAGTAAAAGCTGCGTCTAAACAACTCTCACCTTCAAACAATCGTAGTTTTTTAAAGCTTCTTTTTATTAGAAAACAAAAAGAGGAAAATCAGGTTAGTGTAGCAGGAGGAAGGGGGTAAAAACAACTCTGTGGTGTCTCCTTTAAAAGCCTGTAGTGAACTTTCTGGTTTGTCTGGAGCTCGCAGACTAATTGCCATGAGCTTCCGGATTGAAGCTGGCAGCAGAAAACATCTTGAAAATGAGTCACTGACTGGAAAACAAAGAAACATTTGAGTTCCAGCAGAACCCCTGCTCCCCTTTATACACACACACACACACACACACACACACACACACACACACACACACACACACACACACACACACAGACAGAGGGGCATATTTTAAAAAATAAGAGGAAATGGATGAAACTCGTGTTGCTTCAGGTCAGATGTCTTTCTGCTGAACTGGAGAGAAAATAAAAGACAGATTGGATCAAATCTAGTAGAAATGAGGGTTTATTTGAACTTGTTTTCAGCCTCATGAAGAGAAAAGTGCTCAAAGTGACAGAAACCAACCCAGACTGACGGCTGACAGTAAAAATTACTAATATTTTGTTTAGATTTCACCTTTTTAGACCAAGAGGATCAAAGAAGCTGGCACCGGGACGTGTGTGTGTGTGTGTGTGTGTGTGTGTGTGTGTGTCCGTGTGTGTGTGTCCTTAAAGAACAAATACAAGCCTCCACATCTGTTGGGTGTTAACGGATCTTTATCCAAATCAAAAAGCAGAATGTGAACAGTACCGGTGCTTCCTACTGACAGGAAGTCCTGGAGAGACGCCCCTGAAGCTGAATGACAGGAAGTCCTTCTTTAGACAGACAGACATCAGTACAGTTCCTCTGTCACCTCACACACACACAGACGTGTCCACCTATACATATGAGGACATTACATTGACTTCCATTCAATTTCTACAGTCTAACCCTGACCACCAACCCTAAGGCTAACCTCACAGGTACCTACCTGACCCTAAAACTAACCTAAACCTTGGTCCTAAACCTAACCCCACACCTGTACTTTGCATTTGGACCTGTGGGGACCGGGCATTGGTCCTCATGATTCACTTCGGTCCCCACGAGGCAGCTTTATTTGGGAAAACTGTCCCCAAGTTGTAGGAACAACCACACATCCTTGTATTTGCATCAACCTGAGGATTTTGTATTGACTTCAATTCATTTTTGTAACTGTATTTCTTCGACAATCAGTTCTTGTTTAGTAAATCAGTCTAAAAACAAGATCAAAAAGACTTTTTGGCTGAATATAAGGTTTTAAAACTTGGTTAGATGGAGAGTTTTTGCAGTGTGACTAGTAAACAGAGTTTATGCATGTTTTTATTGCTATCAATTTAGCTAAAAAAGAATATTTAATTTTAATACATGTACACTAAATTATTTAAATAAAACATATCTATAATACCTTCATATTGACTGCTGTTGACCGCTTCCAACAGAGTGCAAAAATCACTGATATCAAGTCAAGTCTCATTGAAAACACACTTATCCCATGTTTAAACACCAAGCAGTGGACATGACTGATCTTCTTTGTTCTTTGGGCAGGTGAACAAGCTGCTGTATGCAGGGGGCTGGAGCAGCAAACAGGTTGAAAACATTGAAGTAAACTCTGCTGTTTGTTTGCCTGCAGTTATTGTGGGACTTGTGGTTTAACGCGTACAACAAACTTAGCACTTCATGAACACAGATTACAGAGCTTTATTCTGTTTATTTATGCAGCCAACACTTCTGGGAATGATCGAAATAAAAAAATAAGACTTGACAAAATAAAATTTAGGACATTGGATTAAAATCTGGGAGTTTTTAAGACTTTTTTAAGCCTAAAATGTTGATTTTCAAAATTGAGACTTAAAGACATTGAAGAGGTCCTCACTTTACATCAAAGACCTCACTGCAAACAGTCCTCACGCTGTAGTAAAAACAAGTACACACACACACAGGAAACAGGAAGTGAGAGCAGAGTGTGTACTTCTGATGGTGTTGGGTCACTCTTTGCTCTCTGGTTTCCTCGCAGACGGACAGAAATAAAAAAAAAACACGTTTATGTTCTGAGCTCAACGTTGCCGTCTGTGAAACTGTCTCACGGGAACGAGCGAGCAGCCGGCGGTGTGCAGGTAAACACTGCTGCTAGGCTCGTGCTCGTATTGGCAGAGGGTCACTGACCACATCCTGCTTTGTCACCATGGAAATGTAGAAAAAAAAGAAGTCCTCCAGCGTCAGTGTGTAAGTGTGTGTGTGCATGAATGAGAGAATAAAAATAACTGATTTGTGTTCAGTGTCCAACACTAAATAAAACAGCTTTGGTTCTATTTCTCCTCCATGTCTGATGTGTGCAGGAAGTGAGCTGCAGACGTGTCGGGGCAGGTCGCACGCAGCTGCGAGCGGCTCCATTAAAAACACGAGCAGAAAGCTGAACAAACACCAGCTCGGGTCAGCTGTGGGCTGACTGGCAGGTCGCGGTGACGTCATGGAGAGCTCCATCACACTCTGGCAGTTCCTGCTGCAGCTGCTGCTCGACCAGAGCCACAAGAACCTCATCTGCTGGACGTCCAGCGACGGAGAGTTCAAGCTGCTCAAGTCCGAGGAGGTGGCCAAGCTGTGGGGGCTGCGCAAGAACAAGACCAACATGAACTACGACAAGCTGAGCCGAGCGCTGCGATACTACTACGACAAGGTACGGCAAGATTCTGTCCTCCGAGACCAGAGTCTGAGACCAGAGTCTGAGACCAGAATCTGCTGTAGACCCTCATTTTATCCCAGAGTCTGAGACCAGAGTCTGAGACCAGAGTCTGCTGTAGACCCTCATTTTATCCAAGAGTCTGAGACCAGGATCTGCTGTAGACCCTCACTTTATCCTAGAGTCTGAGACCAGAGTCTGCTGTAGACCCTCAATTTATCCCAGAGTCTGAGACCAGAATCTGAGACCAGAGTCTGAGACCAGAGTCTGCTGTAGACCCTAACTTAATCCCAGAGTCTGAGACCAGAGTCTGCTGTAGACCCTCACTTTATCCTAGAGTCTGAGACCAGAGTCTGAGACCAGAGTCTGCTGTAGACCCTAACTTAATCCCAGAGTCTGAGACCAGAGTCTGCTGTAGACCCTCACTTTATCCTAGAGTCTGAGACCAGAGTCTGAGACCAGAGTCTGCTGTAGACCCTCACTTTATCCTAGAGTCTGAGACCAGAGTCTGCTGTAGACCCTCACTTAATCCAAGAGTCTGAGACCAGAGTCTGCTGTAGACCCTCAATTTATCCCAGAGTCTGAGACCAGAATCTGCTGTAGACCCTCACTTTATCCTAGAGTCTGCTGTAGACCCTCATTTTATCCCAGAGTCTGAGACCAGAATCTGCTGTAGACCCTCAATTTATCCCAGAGTCTGAGACCAGAATCTGCTGTAGACCCTCACTTTATCCTAGAGTCTGCTGTAGACCCTCATTTTATCCCAGAGTCTGAGACCAGAATCTGCTGTAGACCCTCAATTTATCCCAGAGTCTGAGACCAGAATCTGCTGTAGACCCTCACTTTATCCCAGAGTCTGAGACCAGGACTCTGCTGTAGACCCTCACTTTATCCCAGAGTCTGAGACCAGAATCTGCTGTAGACCCTCACTTTATCCTAGAGTCAGACCAGAGTCTGAGACCAGAGTCTGCTGTAGACCCTCA
>JARVGW010000346.1:1657672-1669526 GCA_031762495.1 Anablepsoides rubrolineatus | reverse complement strand
GAGCTGAGGAGTAGAGGAGGCGAGGAGGAGAGGAGCTGAGGAGTAGAGGAGGCGAGGAGGAGAGGAGCTGAGGAGTAGAGGAGGCGAGGAGGAGAGGAGCTGAGGAGTAAAGGAGGTGGGGAGGCGAGGAGCAGAGGAGCTGAGGATTAGAGGAGGCGAGGAGCAGAGGAGGCAAGGAGGGGGGGCTCCTCTGGGGGCAGCTATCAGTATCATGACACCCAGAGAGTGAGAGCCCATTAGAGGACAAACCATCCACTGAGGAGGGGAGGAGCTGAGAAGCTGAGGAGGTGAGGAGCTGAGGAGTAGAGGAGGCGAGGAGGAGAGGAGCTGAGGAGGCGAGGAGGAGAGGAGCTGAGGAGGGGAGGTGATGCAGCTACGTGATGTAAATATTCGCTACGTCAGAACTTATTTGGTAAATGTTTTTCCATCTCTCCTTTTCTGCAACTCTTTTTCGAAAAACCCAAAAACCACCTCCAGCGAGCGTTCAGTATATCAACTTCTTTGCGAATTAGAGGAAGTTTTTTTCGAATCCTGCCTTTTCCATTCACATTTTCTGATGCAATACTTTAAAATGCGCATTAAAAACGTTGATGGAAACACAGCTAATGTCTCAAATGACTCCGTCTAAAACCACTCCAGTGATAGCCTGGCCCTTGCCTTCCTACGCAGTTCCGCTCAATTTTAGTTTCGCTCCTCGTCCGAAGCAAAGTGAAGGACAGGGTCTGGTTTTTACCATGCTACTCCAGTGATAATTTATTTAAAAAACTGATCCACTCTTGAAAATATGGGAGCGGCCATGAATACCTCCATGGAGATCCTCCGGTGGATTCTGTTCCTCAGACAGACCCCAGTCGGGGACTGAACCTCGTCTGAAGACGTACCGGACGCCTGGTCGCTCTCCCCGTCTGAGCCCATCTTCAGGTTCTCGTGGACGATGTCTGCAAAACAAACAAACAAGTTTTAAAATTTAATTTAGGATGATTGTGATGACTTTTTTTCTCTTCTTTCTGCTCTCTCCTGCTTTCCCTTATCTTTCCCTGCTTTGCTGCTTGGAGCCTCCTCTAGGTTTTCATCCAAAACTGAAAATTATGGATATATTTTAGCGCAGAATCTATATTGCCCTATATGTATTAGCTCGGCGCTAGCGCAACAAGCTAAACTGTGGTCCTCCATCCATATTTTCAGCTGCAGGCTGAGTGGTTTCTACCTTCTCCTCTCTGTCAACTCTCTCTGGTTTCATTTAAAAGAGTCGATCATCAGATATTGTCCAAAATTAACCTTCAGGGTGGATATAGCTGCTAACAGCCTCACACCGATGACCTGTCGATGTCATCATTTACCCAGAATGCTTTGTGTGTAAATAAAATGGCTCCGTCCGTGTTAAAATATATTTTTAAAGATTTAGTCAAAAAAATTATAAAAACTAAACAGCCTACAGTGTTTTACAGTCTTTATTTTTCAGTTAAAATAAATGTTTATCAAATAAACTCTAATGTTACAACTAACCGTGGATCCCTTTAAATGAATGTTCTGCTGGTGAAAATTGGAATATCGAGAACATTTGGGTCTAAAAGAAGAATTTCCCCGTCTCTCCTCGCAGCGTCGTCTCATGTGATGATAGACTTTATGGTTGGAGGCGCTGACACGATGACAGAGGACTCAGCCATGGCTACTCATTAACTGAGTGTGTGTGTGTGTGTGTGTTAGAGGACGAGAGGGTGGGCATGTGGTTTGGACATGGGCACTTTCTGCTCCAGCTGTGCACTGGCAGCTCCACTAGTTTTACTGCCTAGGAGGAAACGGTGACGGCGGCAGGGTTTAATCTCTGGCCTCCAGGGTCTGACTGGAACGCTGGCTTCAAATAAAAAAAAAAAAAAAAAAAGCTAATTCCAGCTTTTAGAAAAAGACAGTAATTTACTTTCTCAAACACAGCTAGAAATTTCACACTACAACTTTTAGATTCTAGCTATAATAAACACCTAATTTCTAACTGCCCTCTTGCTACTTTTAGGTTTAGACCAGCCTTTTATTGCATTTAGTGCGCCTTTTGCTACTTTAGCTTTTAGCTAACCTTCCATTACTTTTGTCTTTTAGCTATCCTTTAATCATTTTTAGCTGTTTGCTACTTCCACTTTAAACTAACCTGTTTCTTCTGTTAGTTAGCCTATTGATACTTTTAGCTAGCCTTGTGCTACTTTCAAGGGCGTAACTTTAAGTCTACCATCGGTTATGCTCTAAAACCCTGTGTCATTTTTAGCAATTATGCTTAAACATACATATATGACATGGTACATTTTTCAGGTGAAAATGACCCAAAGACAACAAGAGAATTACACCTGTCTACTTCACCAGTTCATTTCTATTAGGTTTCAGCAAATGTCATTTTATTGGGGGGATCAAATTATTGTGGGGGGCATAACCCCCCCAAAAATTACACCTATGGCTACTTTTAGTGAGGCTTTTCATTACATTTGGATTTAGCTAGCCTTTTGCTACTTCTAGATTATATGATTTTAATACTTTACCTTTAAGCTAACTGTCCATTACTTTAACTTTCAGCTATCCTTTTAACTCTTTTAGCTAATCTTTGCTACATCCACTTTTAGCTTCTTCTGTTAGTTAGCCCTTTGATACTTTTAGCTAACACTTTGCTACATTTATCTTTTAGTAAGCCTTTTTTAGGTTTAAATTTAGCTACTTTTAGCTAGCATTTTGATACATTTAGCATTTATGTTAGTCAAAATTCTTGTTTTTATGCTTATTGGTCTGTTTTAGTTTTAGCTACTGTTCCGTTTCTTTTAGTTTTAGTTTCTGCAGTTGTTTCGGTCGCTGTGTTTCAAATCCTTTCTGTTGAGGAAGAAATAAATGAGCTCACTGCTTCTGTGCTCCATTAAAAACATCAAGCAGTAACTGTGTCAGACCAAGTGGATTTTGTTTTTCCTTTTTCTTCACGTCGACCTCATCCTGCCACCGCTGCTTCACATCACAGCATTCCAGCCCACTTTTATCTATTCTGAGCTCACAATTAAATTTAACCACGGCCCCAATAAAACTGGGAGACTGATGGCTCCTTTTTGCCACGTCGTACCTGATCAAACACCTTTCTGTGTCACATTTACATTTCTGTTCTTTAAAAACTCTCAGTCCTTTCACTTCCTCGTCTCTTTCTGTTTGATCTCTTATTTCTCTCCACACAACCTGTGCCTCCTCAGAATCTGATCCAATCTGTCCTACTTTTTATTCCTTCTCTTATCTTACTTTCATCAACCTCCCAAAATTCTTCCTCCAAATATTCCCACTGTCATTTTCTGCTTCATTCTTCTTGTCCTTCTTCTCTCCCCGGTAATTAGCATCCTTGATAATAAGCACACAGACCGACGTCCTACTTAACTGTCCTGATTTTAGATCCAAGTCCTCCTATCTGGGACAGGGTCCAGTGCGAGGCTCAGTGGGTCTTCTAGAGTTCCCCCTGCTCGGGATTAAAACCTTAGAAAGATCTGACGTGTGGACCAGATTGTATCGGTTCAGGTTGGAGTGGTTTGACCATGATGAGGGTCAAATCTTTTCATTTTAATTTGTATTCCTGAGCTACTTCCTCCTTGAATGGCTGAATATTTTGCAGCACAGAATCTGGTGAATATTCATAATGAGGATAGTTTGTGAATCATTTTGCCACCTTTAGGCAGTCCTGATCCCCCCTCAGTCTGCTGCGATGAATCAGCTCACAGATAACTGCGTCACGTTTGACAGAGTCCCACATCCAGCCGTCATGAGGGTGAAAAAAACAACAAAAACACACACAAGCTGGCTCATGGGATCGATCAGGAGCTGCTCAGGCAAGCAGGGGAAATCTCAGGATTGTGACACGCTTCCTGTCGAGCGTCCGGACGCCATCTGCTCCTCACTTCCTGCTGTTGGAGTGTGTGTGTTTGCGTGTGGTGCGAGGCGAGGTGAGGCGGTGAGGCTCACCCAGACGGCTGCCGTTGCGCGGCATGGCCATGAAGGAGCCGAGGGTTCCGCCGATGACGCTGTGCGGCCGGCGCAGGGGCGGCTTCTTGAAGGAGCCGGTGTACTGGTGCAGGAAGGAGTGCATGCTGTGGGAGGTGGGGGGCCGGCCGTTCCTCATGAAGGGCTCTGAAACACAGTAAAAGTGTTACAATACACAGGTTCTGGAGCTTTAAAAACCAGCCTGAAGAGCTGCAGCTCTGCCACGGTTCAATTTAATGCCAAGTCAAATTACATTTAAGACCAATTTCATAATAAACACAAATGATAAAAAAATAAAAACTGTGGCAGAAACTCATGAATCAAAGTATTTTTGGTTGAAGTATTAAAATATTGCTAATAGACCAAATGTTTTTATCCATATCCAACTATAGCAGAAACATTCTTAGCAGTCAGTTTTAGGGGTGTAACAAGATCTCGTTGTACGAAATCTCACGATATTAAACTCTGGTGATATCTGTCGTTGTGAGCTAACTGTTGTCTCGTTAACAGTTTTGCACTTAGCCACTTTGTCACTAGATCTAGCGACTTTTTAGACCCCTCTAGTGACAAATCTAGAGACTTTTCCCGGTGTTTTTGGAGACTTTTAGAAGCTTTGGCGACTACGCTTTCCAAACACTTTTCTCCTCCTTTCCTCCACGAGCAGCTAGCCCTCCCGTGAGCCCCTCCCCCTTCCTAAAGCGGTCGGACCAGAGCAGAGAGATCTGATAGATGTTCATAAAGGAAAAAAATAATTACTTATTTTGTTTTTTTATTTATGTTGAATTTAGGTAAGTTTAAATGTCATAGAATAGGTAAAGACATAAAGAAAAGACATAATTACTTATTTTGTTTTATATTTATGTTGAGTTTTTGGAAAGTTTTATATGATGTTGGAAGGCCATGCATAGTTAAAGCACTGTTCTAATGTCTAAGGAGATTCAAGAAATCAGATAAAGAAGATATCAGTTGAGTTTGTATTAAAAATGTTAAAACAGAATAAAAGCATTTTTGCAGCATAAAAGTGATCTTTAAAGTTTTCTTGAAACTAATATTAAAATCTCGTCTCGTCTTGTCTTGAGAGTTTTATGTATCGTTACACCCCTAGTCAGTTTTAAACTTAACTTAATTTCTGGAAAACCTCTAATGACACAAAATATGGAGTTTTAGGACCCCACAGTGAGGTCTTAACTCCAATTCGCTGTAGATGAAACCTTAAAGTGTTTGTGACATCAAATGTTTGTAAGGAATATAAATGCATTTTTGGAAAAACAGCATTAACATATTAACAAACAAATTTCCCATTGGTCAGATGAACGGATGTTGAGATATTTGCATGTGGAATAACAGTCTGAATATGACTGACACTGTCTGAAAACAGTGTGAATATTAAAAAAAAAAAAATTACCAATTCTTTTAATATTTGAAATGAATTACAATCATTCTATTTACAATGTGTTAACATTTTTAAGACTTCTGATAGATTGATTTAAGACCTTTAAGGCTAATTAAGGCCTTATTTTTAGATTGATGAATTCAATGACTTTTAAGGATCTGCAGGAACCCTGTCAGCAGACAGAAGCAAACATTTTAGTTAAAAATCACAACAGTTTTGGCTTCGAGCTGCACCGACGTGCCTCCGGCTGCTGAAGCTTCAGCAGCCGAAGCTTTTCCTGCAGCTGTGTTGTGATTTTCTGAGTCGCTCTGAGGCGAGAGGCTGAAAACGCAGCGATAAAAAAATAAAAAAAAGGATGCACATCTATTCATTCTGAAAGCCGTCAGTTACAAGTGGTGCCAACAGCTCGTTAGAGCCAAACTGAGCAGAATGTTATGTAACCAAGAGGGGAGAAAAGTGTGAATTCCTGTTTCCTGCTTTGTGTTTTATTGATGCTTCAGTCTCTTTTTGTCACTTTATCAGGACTTTCCCTTCCTGCAGAGGCTCCTTTAATATAAACCAGTTTATTTAAAGGTCAGCGTTACCTTGAGTCGATTAAGTGAACATAATGTCCTCTGAAGACGTGGATTCAAGGACTGTGTGTGTGTAGGTGTGTGTGTGTTGGTGCAGCTCCACTGCTGCTGCTCTCATTACGTAACTCGATGCAGAGCCACTCGGAGGAAGCCCTCTACAGCTGCTGACTCACGTCCAGATCTACGTCTCTGCACTCATTAAAATCATAATCTGAAAACCCAGGAGTGCCGTCAGGACACATGAAGCTCGCAGGGGACTTTTAAACGCCTCATGAAGGACAAGAAATGTCATTTAACGCTCACTTCTGCTTCAAAACTAACACTACTTTAAAGTACTTTGACTTATTTTAACCAATTTACACGTTTAATTCAGATTTTATTTTATCTGCAGAAGATTTTACAATTCCTAACAAAAAAAATTCTATTAAATGTGTTAAAATCAACACAGTTCAGATGCCAAAGTGTGATCCTATAGTTAGTGTTGCTGTGAGTTTACAGGATTATCCTTTCTATCAATCAATAAGTTTATTCACTCAATTCAACAATTTCATCATTAACATACAAAACATATTTTTCTTGTAACATTTATACATGTGGTTGCATACATTAAATCAAGAATATAAATAGCAAACAATGTTATTCTGGTCATTGTTAACTCCAAAGTGTATAAGACTTAATCATTTTATCCTTATAAAGTACTTTGAATTGATTTAAAGTAGAACATTTCTTCAAATCATCATCCAAACTATTCCATCATTTTACTCCATAAACCCAGATACACATTTGCTTTAAAGTAGTACGCAGAGTTGTACTTTTGAAATCATACTTCCTTCGGTTATTTCTGTCATTTGCAGATAAAAAAACTTTTGTGGCAATAATGTCTTTCTTGCTTTAAACATAATTAATAACATTTTTAAATGAACTAAATCCCGTAGTTTCAAGATATATGATTGAATAAAAAAATGTTTGTATGTTCCCAGTATTCACTTTATATAGAATTCTCATATATCTCATATAAAGTTTAGTGTTGGTTTTATATGTGTTAACCCATACCTCTACAATAAGTCAGAAATAGAGCAAATAATTAGTAATATAATGTCAGGAGTGTTGATGATTCTAAAATATTTTTTACTTTATTTAGAAGTCCAATACTTTTACATAGTTTTTGTTTTCATATGAAATTTCCAGTTAAGCTTATGATCCAAGACAACCTCTAAAAATTTTACTTAATGTACTTGTTCCACTAGATTATCTATGGACATTGTATGAGTCATCTATTTGTTTATTACTAAAAATCATGAATTTAGTTTTGTTCTAATTCATTGATAATTTATTGATATTTAGCCTTCAGTTATGCTGCTATAGGATCAATAAAACTAAAGCTAAACCCAAAAAACTACACAACTAAATATATTTTTGTAAAAGTGTTAAGTTTCTGGATTACACATCTACTTTATAAATTACTTTATATAAGAAACCTGCATTCCATCAGTTTTTAAACATAGCTGCCTCTCTTTTAAATTAGTTTAAATCTGTTTTTTCTGTAGTTATATATATTTATACAGATGTTTTTCTCTTCTGTGATTCGAGACGTAAAAGCTGGAGGTTTTGTCGAACCCATACCGTTGTCCTTGGTACCGCCGTCCTCTATGGTCATCTGCTCGGCCAGTTCAGACAGAGACTCGTCGATGGTCAGACTGGGGCGGAGCGTTAACGACAGGCGCTTCTTTATCCTCTTCATCTTCTCCATAGCGGGGCGGCCTACGGCCTGCGAGACACAGAAACACAGTCCAGCTCAGTAACGAGCGAACAAACACAACATTCAGATGGCTGCACGAGAACCTGTCGAGTCCGAAATATCTCAGCTGATGAATAATGCATGGAAGCTTTTAATTCAGCCTTCGTTTGCTCTGCAAAAAGTCTTCAACAAAACATAAATAAAGGATGAATCAAGAATTAATAAACAATGAGTTGAACACAGCTGTTTTTCACACGTTCAAATCAACTGTAACTGAAGGTGTTAAATAAACATCTGGATCACGATGCCAGACAAGGCAGGTTAGAGGAAACACCTTGCTCATTGTGCCAATGTGTGTGTGTGTGTGTGTGCGTGTGCGTGTGTGTGTGTGTGTGTGTGTGTGAGGAAGGGGTGTGGCTGCAGCAGAAAGGTCCCGCCCATCACACCTGACCTCCTGCAGTCACCATCCTTCTCTTTCTACCTCCAGGCCTTTGTAACTGGTTGTGACTATTACCTCCACCAGGGAGGGAGGGTAAAAAATTACTTAACAACTTACTGCAGGATTTTCATGAAATTTTAACCACAGGTGGATATTGGCTAAAGGAACACACCGTTAAATTTTGGTGATGACCCTGATCATGATCCGGATCCAGGAATCTTTTGAAGGATTCTTCACTATTGCAGGATAAATTGGCCTTAGTGCAGGTTTGTGCTCTCTGAGTGCTTCGAATCAGAAACACTTTATTGCCATTGTCACTAAACGAGTTACAGACTAGGAATTTGCTTTGGTGTAATGGTGCACATAGCAAGGAGTAAGACAACTAAAACTAAGTGGTTGAAGTGAGGAAGAAAAACAAGTCAGAATACAAGAGTTCTAAATGTTCTAAATGTTCAACTTTCAGACTTCTGCACTTCGCCTCGGGTGTTCTGGTCCAGCTGTCCTCAGGTGTTCTGGTCCACCTGTCCTCGGGTGTCTTTTGGGTCATTATCCAGTTAAGACAATCCAGAACCTCTGACTGAGACAGAGCTTTAAGACAGGGGAGCACATTTCTCTACAGACAGCCTTGATAGTCTTGAGTAGTGGTGTTCCAATCGATCGACCACCGATCAATATCGGCCGATTTTCATGAAAAAGCATGTGATCGGCGTTTCCGATAAATGCCTTCCATTGCCTATCACAAACACTGATAATCTTTGTGTAGTTGCATTCAGTGTAATGTCCCCTTCCAGGCCTCCCGCGCTGTGGAAAGAGATTGCACAGGCACATAGAGGAAGCAGATCATAAACAAACATGTCTGCCATGTGGAAGTTTTTCACTGTGAGAGTGATGCAAAGTTTGCAAACTGCAAGACGTGCAACGAAAAATGAAGTGAAGTTAACGCAGCCCACACTCACCAACACTCGCCTGTACGAGCGTGACAGTTAATCCATCTGATCGGTATCGATGATCAGCAGTGATCGACACTCATAGGTGATCGGTATCAGAATGGGCAGGATAAAACCTGATCGGAGCATCCCTAGTTTTGAGATTTCATTGTCAACCTGAGTGAAGATGGCTGCCACACCTAATCAACCCTAAACAAACAGAAAACCACCTGAAAATGCATCTCATAAAAATCCCAATGCATGAATGAATGAATGCATTGGGGAAACACGCACATTCTTTCTCTTGTGCACACACACACACACACACACACACACACAATGAAATAAGCCCTCTTTGTCTCCCCAAACAGAAAAGTGCAACAGAGCCGGCTTTTATCTTTGCAGCAAAACCAAAAAGAACAAAGACATTCACGTGACGTGACGTGTGTGTGTGTGTGTTGAAAGTACAGCATTTGGCACATATGATTGATGTGTGTGTGTCTGTGTGAGGTTGAGGGGGGCGAGGTTAGCATGAAAAGTAGCATAAGCAAATCTGCCAGAAGAGAGAAGCACTCTCTCTCTTGTTGAGCATCAGCATCTTCACTGACACACACACATGCGCGCACACACACATCGTTTTGACCCACATTCCCAACATCCCCCATTCCTTGGGATGCCTCTCCAGTGCACCCGGAGTGAGTCTGGAGGGCGAGACTTCAAAAGGACGAGGAGGTGGGAGGCTTCAGGGGACGAGACCCAATTACTGAGCTAATTATTACGAACCCTGCTCTCTCCCACTCCTCGGTTTTTCCAGTTATTGCTTTGTAACTACAAAAAGAAGAGGGAAAAAAAGAGAAGAGCGAGTGAGGTAATGAAACGGAAAATGTGGGTTTTTACATTTGATCCAAAAGATGTGGGTGAAAGTGTGAGCAGGAGGAGGAGTGGTGAGCCATCATTGTGTCTTTGTGTTTGCTTAAAAGCCATGAAATCACTGGAGAGAGGATGAGCATGATTTCTATGACTTAAAGTTTAAAAATCTCCCCAGTGCCAAACAAAAAACTCAACACCTAAATAGTGGTTTATTTTGAAATGACAAAAGCTTTCTTTAATTCTGCAGAAATTATGTGACCGGTGAAGAGCACTTCAACGGTTCTGTGGTTTCAGGAAGTTTCTTCTGAGCAGAACACCGTCTCCTTCAACCAAACAACGATCAGCACTGTTAAACCCCCCCACGGCCTAAAATAAACACTCATATGAGAATCACAAACAGTTTTAATCAGATTAAATCATCTCCTTCACTGAGGGAGGCGGGGCCACATCAGAGCCTGGAGGACCAATGAGCTCACATTTCAAAGAGATCCATTAAATTATGTTAGAAGATAATTTTATTTTGACAGATTTCTCTGGGATCAGATATTAAGAAATAAAACCAAACAGTTTTCAGAACGGTATCTTCTCTCCTCTCCTGGTTTCAAGCCTGACTGGTCAAACATCCTCACAGGTTTCACAACATTTGGTTTGTTTTTAAATTGTGTAATAATTCAATTGTTTTTCTTATCTGTGAACACGACTCTGAGCCTGATTCCTCCCACCCTCACAGCCTGCTGCCCACACCGAGCAGACATCCGTTCTTTAACACAAGAGCCAGGAAAACAACCTGAAAACCTGCATTTATACTGCTACGCTGGAAGGTGAACACAGAGAGCTGAACGTCTTCGCTAAACAAGCTTGAACTGAGTTGGTCAAGCTAAAACCAGTAGAACAGAAGCTAAAACAAGCTTAAAATAGGCATAAACTTAAACTGTTAGTAAAATCAGGCAAACAGATGCTAAAGTTCACATCAGTGTGTGAATGTGTGTGTGCATGTAAGTGTACAGCGTTTTGGGGTCCGGAAGGACTTGATAAAGCGCTATATAAGTTCAGTCCATTTACCATTTACCATTTACCAAAGTTAAAATAAATCAAACAACTCACAATTAGCAAGCTGAAATCTAACAAAGACAGAACAGCAGTTACAAGCTAAAAGTTACATAACTGTAGCTGAAATCTGACAGTGACAGAACAGCAGCTACAAACTAAAAGTAACAGAGCTGTAGCTGAAATCTGACAGTGACAGAACAGCAGCTACAAGCTAAAAGTAGCATAACTGTAGCTGAAATCTGACAGTGACAGAACAGCAGCTACAAACTAAAAGTAGCATAACTGTAGCTAAAAACCAACAGTGACAGAACAGCAGCTACAAGCTAAAAGTAGCAGAGCTGTAGCTGAAATCTGACAGTGACAGAACAGCAGTTACAAGCTAAAAGTAGCAGAGCTGTAGCTGAAATCTGACAGTGACAGAACAGCAGTTACAAGCTAAAAGTAGCATAACTGTAGCTGAAATCTGACAGTGACAGAACAGCAGCTACAAGCTAAAAGTAACACAACTGTAGCTGAAATCTGACAGTGACAGAACAGCAGCTACAAGCTAAACGTAGCATAACTGTAGCTTAAATCTGAATGTGACAGAACAGCAGCTACAAGCTAAAAGTAGCATAACTATAGGTGAAATCTGACAGTGACAGAACAGCAGCTACAAGCTAAAAGTAACACAACTGTAGCTGAAATCTGACAGTGACAGAACAGCAGCTACAAGCTAAACGTAGCATAACTGTAGCTTAAATCTGAATGTGACAGAACAGCAGCTACAAGCTAAAAGTAGCATAACTATAGGTGAAATCTGACAGTGACAGAACAGCAGCTACAAGCTAAAAGTAGCATAACTGTAGCTGAAATCTAACAGTGACAGAACAGCAGCTA
>JARVGW010000346.1:1589808-1603817 GCA_031762495.1 Anablepsoides rubrolineatus | reverse complement strand
CAGCTGAACTGCAGAAATATGGCATTTCTCAGAACTAAAGGACAGAAAGTTCTTCTCTTTACTTGAGCTCCAGTTTCTGACAAAAACAAGATTTCAACAAGCCCTTTTCCCCGCTGCGTGTAGGACTGCTGCTATTTTTCATACAAATAAAATAAAAACAAAACAATATGCAGCCAAACAAATCAGAAATTCACCATGTTTCCATAATGAAGTTTGGACGAAGGAAATGAAATTCTGTCGTCTAGTTCTTCGTCTCCCCTTGTCCTCAGCTGGTGGTCTTATTAAGTCCTCACCCTCTTTGTGCCCTCCTCTTCCCTCCGGCCAATCAGAACCTCATTAAGCTGAATATCCCGGCTCAAATCCACGTGTCAGTCATTCTGCTGAGCTCAGGAGTGCTGGCCTTCCAAAACAATCTTTTCCCTTGTAAATATTGCACCATTTCTAGAAATGTTATTTTTGTGGTGGTCGTGCAGCTGTCATTTCTCAAGATGAGTCTAAACGAAAGATTCATTTAGCTCAGAAATATGAAAACAGAACATTTTCCTCCATGATTCGCTCTCCTCCCAGTTAGCTCCAACAATAAACTGACTCCTGCTGCAAAAGTCGTGACTCTGACAGGATCCTGACTAAACCTTTGACATTTCTCTGACTGTTCTCCAGGCGTGTGTCAGCAGCAGGTCTCTTGTGGTTTATGGTTTTAGTAGTTTGTTGTGAGGTCTTTGTTGTTTAGTTGTTAAATGATTAAACAAAAAGAGAAAACTATAGAAGGGGAGTGGCTTTATTGTCTAATAAAACCTCCTGCTGGATAAAAGTTAGTGTAATATTTAAACAAAATAAAAACATAATACTGTTTTTTAAATCGGTTAGTTTGGTACTAATCATTCTTCTCCTGTGGTCTGGAGGTCCGTCCCTTGACGTGACATGAATGCATTTAGAGAGGACATGGAGGACCTTTTATGTTTTTGTCTCATCTGTTTTAGGACTTGTCTTTGTCTCCATTGACCTGATGTTTTGTCTGTTTGTCCCTCGTGTTAAACTCCAGCAGGTCCGTATTGATGACAGTGCTGTTTGTTCCTGGTCACCAATATTTCTTTCATCTGTGAAAGATAACTTTGTTTTTTTTAGCGTGCTTGGGGTTTTTCACCTTTGGGACGGAGCTGGATCAGTTTTAATGCCTTTTATCTTTTCTGCATGACAAAGGAAATCAAAGTCTTTGTTTTCTCATCAGCATGCTGCTGTGACAGAAGAGAAGCGGTCACTGTGTTGTGATCGTTTCATCTGCCTCGTGATAAAAAACACTTTGGGCTTCTTGTCAGTTTGGCCTCAAAAAGGTTCATTTTTCCAAAACAAAGATTCTCAGCTTTAATCTACCTTCAAAGGCTTTATTGTTGGGTTTTTATTAATTACCTGGAAAGTGGTCATTAGATACAGAAATTCAGTCCAGGTTTTCAGAACACGCCTTCCACACAGCAAAAACACCCACAGTGTTAATTTAACACCCAGTGTTTAACATTCAACAATACTGGGTGTCACGTTTACATTTCAACAGTGTTAAAATACAGTGTTAAAAAATAACACCAGTATATTATTATTTTCAAAGGAAGTTATGGTGTTAAAAAGGTTAACAGAACCATAAATTTGAGAGTGTAAATTTAACACAAACTCTTTGTAGTGTTGCATTAAGTAGTTAGTAGAAAAGTATAATGAAGGTGTCGATTTATGACAAATAACACAAACTTGATCAAACTGAAGAAGAAAACTAACTACTGAACTTCTTTAATAGTCATAAACAAACATCATTTCTACAAGATTACCCACCATTCCTTGCTGAGAAAAATGTCTGACATGAGGTGGAAGAGGGCGGAGCTTTTCACAATGCTTCTTTCAACACTGCATGGTGTCATATATCACTGCTAAGTGTTATAAAATACTTAACAGTGGGTGGAGCATATTTAACACTGTCCAGTGTTGAGACAACACTGAATTAACACCAACACTGGGTGTCATTTTACTCAGAAAGTGTTAAAATAACACTAGGAGGAGTTAAATCAACACCTAAAAGTTTAAAACTAAAATCAACTAAAAACACACCAACTTTAAAAAGTCAAATTTATTGTAAAAACTGAAAAACTTTTCCAACTCATTGATAAAATCAACAAAAAAAAGACAATCCTGAAAACTCACTGATTTTTTTGTTGATAATTTCAGGTTGATTTTAAAAACAATTAAAAGAAAACTTGAACTAGAACACAAATTAAAGTCTTGTATGTGTAGTTTTAAAAAAGCTTTCTCAGTAACTCTTTCTTTTTATTGATTATCTGACAACATTTCTTATCGGTTAAGGGAGCAGAACAGTTTAGATGCGTCTTTCTTTCCATTAAGTTTCAGTTCCAAGGTTGAAATCTGACCTTTATCTACTTTTTTTTAAATGTTTTCTCTCTGAAAGGTAATTTAAAACTCATGGTCACCGAGGGCTGTTGGTCCTTGCTGTGGTATTTGAAGCTCTGCTTTTATTAAACTTGTCTCACAAATATTCCTCTTGGTATTTTACTCAAGGTGGTAATTAGAGGTTATATTTTCTGCACAGATGGAGGGTTTTGTTCGTCTGCTGTGTTTTGTATTAGTTTGCTGCCTTGTTGCCGTGCCCTTCAGTGTTGAGAAAATCGATTCGGTTTTTAAATCCTGAATGAATGTGAAGAAGTTTATGAAAAGAAACTGAATTAAAAACTCTGATTATTACCTTTTGATTTGAACCAAAATCTTTAAGAAACAATGAATAAAAATCAGCTGAGGTGAAGACTCAAAGATTGTAGGTACAGTAAATACTGAGATTTTTCCCAACTTTTTTATTCATATTAATATTGTAACTATTGTATCGACCAAAATTAAGAGTTATACTGTAGGGCTGGACGATAATTTAATGACGATATGTATCGGAATACTTAATAATAATAATATAAATAGAAAACTCAATATAATTATCTGTAATTATTAACTAATGGATGCTAACTTTCTGATAAAATAAGCTGGGACCTTTCAGCTGAACAACACCTTCAAAATAAAAGCTTCAATCTGGTATTGGATGACAAATTCCCACTCACGCTTTACTTTGAAATGTGTAAACCAGGCATTCCTTACATTGGAGTGCTCCACCATCGCAGGGTTAATATGACATTATTTATTGATTTAGGATGCTTTTATTTACCAACAGCTAAAAACTGCTGCTAAACAAGGTAAACTAGCAATAAACCTGTGGAGTAACGTGAAGCAGCAGTTTCATGTTTAACCACCGCGCTTCATATTGTAGAGGATCGAAACTGACATAATTAGAAATAAATAGATCCTGTTACTGCCTGTCGGTTGACCAATAGGAGAGGAGCTGACCCGAGAATCTCCGCCCACCTTATTTGCATAATGTGTCAGAAATGCACAAGATAAAGTAAAAACAAGAGGCAGAGAAATGTAAAAACACATGGAAATAAAGACTTATGAGAAAAATTATAAAAAGTAATTAAATATATTCATTTAAGAGACACAAATCTTTTTACAAGTTAAAAAATAAATAAATATATAAACATTAAAATGTAAATTATGTGCTGAAATATATATTTTATTGGAACTAAGCTGGAAATATAAATATGAAGGTCAGTTAAATGATAAAACATGAGGTAAAGTTGTTTTTTAATTAATTTGGTGCATTTTAAGTGTAGTCATTTATATATTTCTGTTTTTATTTCTAAATATGTCAGTTTCTGTCTTCCATATAATTGGTGGTTAAAAACAAAAAAGAACATGGAGTGAAAGGAGAAAATGATGCAACAGCTCAAGAGGAAATTGTGGATAAGAGCTTTCAAAGTTTTAGTATTTCAGATACTTTATATATCTGAAATACTGAAAGATAGATAAAATATATCCAAGTTAGACAAGAAAACTAATCAATAATTATCTATGGGCTGATGTGAAACGCTTATATCATGATTAGTTTTTCAACCATATCGTCCAGCCCTAAAATAAATAGGTTTTGTCACATTCAGGCTGTCATTAAAAAATGTGATTTGTGTCACTTTTAGCTTCCTTAGAGTGAAGAATTGTGGGTAATTAAGCAAGCAATTCACTTTGTAAAGGTCAAATGTTGTCTGTTTTAAAGTTAACATGAAGTGAACAAAGATAAAGTGTGAAAATGATTTAAAAAATTTAAAAAAGGGATGAATGTAGAAGCTGTAGAAGCTACCAACTTCCTACCAAAACCAGCGTAGAATCACCAGTTTCCAACTTAAATAAACGTAATTAGTCAAATTGGAGCAAAGTTTCTTTTCCCCCAGACCGAGTCCAGTGTGTTTTAATCACAGTGTTTTAAATTTGTCTCTTCCATCTGCCTCTCGCACTACAGGAAAATCAATAGCACCTACTGGAAAGTTCTCCATTCGGGTAATTACATTTGTTTACCGCCCATTCATTCTTCTCCTCCTCCTGTACGTGAACACTAGCCCCCGTAAAGTGTCAAGTCTGTATCATATTTCCTAACCTGGCACCAGTAATCTTCTTACCCTCCTGATTTGTCCAAGTATTGTTCAGAGGAGGGGGGGGGGGGAACTTAGGAACAATGCCCCACCTCTCATGAAGAAAAACGTTCTGCTGTAAAAGACAGAAAATCATGGCGGTGCCTGGAGTTTAGGAGGAAGCTGCTGAATAAATTTCTGTAAGTAGTTTTTGTTTTTCCTCTGCCTCTGTTTGGAGATAAACTGAGTTAAAACACAACCGCTGTTCTGAATAGGTTCTGATAAAACAATACATGTCCTAACCGAACCTCAGGGTAGTTTAGACATGTCAAACTGAAGGTTTGAGGACCAAATGTGGCCCCTCGCTGCATTTTAAGATGTCTTTAAAATAAGCTGCTTTTCAGACCATAAACTACATCGTTGATTATTTTATCTGCACCACTAACTGGAGCTGGTTTAAAAGTCATCAAAATTATTGATTCGGCTGCATTTTCGCCTGTTCTTTTTCCCAGTTGTACCAGAAAGTGGGAATTTCCCATTTACAAGTCATAAATTTAAACTGGAATGCCCCTTTAGTGGGAATTCCCTGTTGTAAGTGGGAGAGTTCAGAAATAAAGATGGCAGCTTAATCACAAAATCTATTTTACTTTTATAATATAGTCAGTCATACACGTAGTACTTTTATTTTTTAACCTATTAAGTTATTAATTAATATTATAAAAGAATCTACATACAACAAAAACAAATGAAATGAAAAAAGCAAAAATCTTACAAATATTTTTCCCCCAAAATTTAATTCAAACAATAATATACAAAAAAAAATGTTTCTGAAACAACAACAACTCATATCAACCCATTTTATTATTTTATATTTTATTTCTTCCACAAACTCACCTTTAATCAGTTCAACATAAACATTGTTCTGGTGATTTTAATGTCAATCTTAAGAGTTTTATTCCTTGAATTTATGTACTCCGCTCCTTCAAAGTGGTACAAAATTTAAGTTTTCAAAAATCTCAGTTTAAGATTATAACTTCTAACAAATTTTGATTGAATGTTTATTTTTGCAACTTTTATACACAACCTGTAAGATATTAGAATCGACCAAATCAGAAAATTTCAGTAATTTAAGCCAACTTTTCAGTGTTTATAAGAGCAGTTTCAAGTAGGGGTCTCTGCAGTTCAGGTTGACCTGTGGGCTAATTATGCTCAGAAAATACTGCAGAGACCCCCCTTCTCAAACTTTTCAGCTTTTGACCCACAAAATAACAGCAGCAGAGACCTGTGCCCCCTACTCAAAGACCCTGCAGATTCTTAAAGTTCAATTGAACTTGTAGGAACCCTGCAGCTATTATTGACTGATAAACATCAGTCTGAGGTCAAATAAACAAGGGCTTATAACAATATTCATCTATTTTGTTACAGAAATGGCACAAAAACATGTTTGTGGTAGTCATTTTTAATTGTAATTCATTCTGACAATCTATTTTGGACCCCACCTTGATGTTTCGACACCCCACCATCCAACCCCAACTTTGTCACTGTATAGAAACGCTGTTTTTATGCATGAAAAACCACGTAGAGCTCAGTTTGTTAGCTGTGCTCAGCCAGAACAGTGAGACAAAGAATGTGATGTTATGTGTTTAGCTGTGTCATGTAATTACAAACTACCATAACGATCATGTGACCCTCAGTAACAATGAGTTCAACAACCCTGATTTATAGTTACCAGTGAACCTGACATACATGTGTTTGGTCTGTGGGAGGAAACCAAAGTACTCAGAGAGAACCCACAAATGCACATGTAGAACATGTGAACTCCACCCTGAAAACCCCCCGACCAGGAGGCCATCATGTGACCCCCCCTTTTCTATCCAACTGTGCATTAGTGTTTGTGAAATATGTGAGTCGGGTTTAACTCTTGGACCCGATCACGTTACACTGCGTCTGGATGCAGCCCATTTATCTGCGCTGCATATCATCAGTCCTCTTTGTTTCCAGCTCTCGCAGCTATCTGAAGCATCATAATAAAGAACACCGTTAAGGGGAAACCATCGCGGCGCTGCAGTACATCACTGTCGCATTTTTAAGGCTTTTTTTCCCCTCTCGATTCTCATGCAGTCCGGAGCTGTAAGAGTTCCTCACGGCGCAGATGAAAAGTGAGCGAGAGAGACTCGCAGCAGAAGTTTATCATTATGTGCTGCATGGATTTCCATAATGAAACTACAGGGAGGAAAAACATCTTATTGATACTCAAACAGGAGGCTTGTTGGTCTTTATGTGTGAAGCAGGTCTTCAAAGAACCTGCCATTAAATCCTCTGGATCTGGATCGGATGCTGCGCAGACACCACGTTGTAATTACAGAGAGGTGTGTGTGTGTGTGTGTGTGTGTGCGTGTGTGTGTGCGTGTGTGTGTGTGTGTGTGTGTGTGTGTGTAATAACACCGTACCTGAGCGGTGTGTGTGCTGCAGGTATGATATTTACACAGATGTTGGTGTTTGTGCTGCAGGTATGATATTTATACAGATGTTGGTGTGTGTGCTGCAGGTATGATATTTACACAGATGTTTGTGTGTGTGCACTTGTTGCTCTTCTCACTGAAGTGGTTAACCACACAACACTTGGAGAAGATTATTATAATGTTTCTTAAGGCTAATACTTCTTATTAATCAGTGTGAACACCTCACAACATTCACACTATTGAGATCATTTTTTATTCCATACATTTTTTGGCCTTTTTCTTGTTCCACAATGTTTATGCTATTTCAACAACTCATTTATCAAAACATTCAGCTCATTCAGGACATTCTTACTATGACTTTTATTTTTGCAGTTTATACTTTTTTAGCTATTTCACTTTTTAGCCACTTTTTTGCCATTGAAATGAATGGAGCTTTTTTCAACAACCTTAAAATCCTTCAAAATGTTTCTAAATCTTTACAGCACATTACACATTGTGTTCTGCTTATGTTCTTTTGAATTTCCTTCTGCTAATTTTAGCTGCTACTTTGCAAACTTCAGTTGATTTCTGCTATTTCAGCTAGTTTTGCTTCTTTTTCCTATTCCTCTGCTTTTTTCTGCTTTAATCGTACTTTTTTTCTGTTAATTTGTTCTATTTATGCTTCTTACAGTTGCGTTCTGCTATATTCAGCTATTTGATACAAATTTAACTAAATTTTAGCTGTTATTAGCTGAAGTTAGTTTTTAAGCTAAATACACATTTCTTTGTATCTATTAGAACTTATTTCTGCTAAATTCAGCAAAGTTTTGTTTCTTACACTTAATTAAAGAACTTTCAGCTACATTAGGTGTTTTACTGAAAACTTTGGCTGTTTTAGAGAATTTACTACAAATGATCACTTTTTAGTAGTTTTATGGGATTTGTTCTGCTATTTTGAGTTATTCATGCGTCTTACAGTGGCTTTCTGCTTTGTTCAGCTAGTTTAGCTTTTAGCTTTTTTATGCTAATAAGTTTGCTTGTTTTTACTGTTTTTCTGCTGCTTTCAGGTTTCCAAGTTTAACTTACTTTTGTTAAACATTTTCAGCTCAATTTCAGCTAAAGTTTTCAGCAACAGGCATTCACACAAGCATTTTCACATGAAATGCAATTTCTCTAGTTTGTAATTATTGACTTCTTGTTAAGGTGTTTGTTAGCTCAGCAGTTTTTTAAATCTATTTGATTCATTAATGCCAAATTTAAAAACTTTGTTCTAAAATAAAGAATGCCTTTTAAAATAATCCCTAGTGGACAGGTGGTCAAATTAAAGATGTGGATATTCTTTAAAGACAAAAAAGCAAAACATCTTTTATATTTGAGAAACTTGACACACAATTTTACCCATTTTGTCACTAAACATCTAAAGAACTATATAAATATGATAAACATTTAAGATCTTTTTTTTGTAAGAGAAATCCTAAATATTTAT
The DNA here is from genome assembly GCA_031762495.1 of Anablepsoides rubrolineatus. Classification (NCBI taxonomy): domain Eukaryota; kingdom Metazoa; phylum Chordata; class Actinopteri; order Cyprinodontiformes; family Rivulidae; genus Anablepsoides; species Anablepsoides rubrolineatus. Next base: position 1,595,391 of record JARVGW010000346.1, on the reverse strand, counting down.
AAACTGACACCTATTTGATCGTGCTTTTTTTTAAAGAGAAGACAGATGTTAATGTTTGAAAGGTTTTAGAGGGAGGTGAAGGATTCTTAAACTTCCACTAGAGCATTTAAATTATTGTTAATTTTTTATTTATTTACTTTTCAGAATCATCTTTTGTATTTGGTTTTAATTTGGTCGTAGCCATGTTTGTTTGCTAATGTCAATTAGCTGTGATGAACATTTTTGATCAGATTGACTTTAAATAGTTGTTTGTTTTTTCCTCCAATAGTTCAAGAGATATTTTGCTAACAGGTAAACACAGTTGGCGTGAATAGCAAGGCTTTTGCAGAATGTGTTGCAACTTGTTTTCAGACTAGTCTTTGAAACTTTCATGGAGCTGTTGAACTTTGAATCCAAATAAAAGTGTACAGGTTTAATTTATCTCCCCTTGAATATCAGATAAATTGTAATTTATTTATTTTTTTACGCAGCTTAGTTTTGTCCTTCAGCTTAGAATTTAAAATTCAGGATCACAAAGAAGCCTTGAAGCGCTGCAGGCTTGGGTCAGCCTGACCCCATACTTAATCAAAAGAATCAGCCAGCGGGGACTATTCAGAGGATCATCCAAGCTCCCAAAGCAGCAGTGGGTGGCTTAGTTTTCAGAAGCTATTTAGAAAACTCTTCTACAAACCGTTGTCTCTGTAGCTGCGAGGCTTTTATTCTCTGCTGTAATCAAACACTGATCCTTTCTTTAGTTGGAAATTTAATTTCAATTTACAGCCGTGGTTCATACCTTCTTTTTAAAGACGTGACGTGTAATGATACTTGATTCGTTGACACAAAGGTCGGCTTTAAATAAAGACATGGAGAACATTGATATGAGGCTCAGGAAATATGTGTGCAGTGCAACAAACAGGAAAATACATGATTACAATTTTTAAATGTATATATTTAGTTATTTATTTTGGATGTTTTTATTACCTATCAGTGATATATATATGGAGACCTGCAATTCTTTAGTTGGTTTCTGGGGTGATCATGGAGAATATTACTAATTTTTATTGGATGTTCAGTAATATAACTTTTTAATTATGCGTTTGGAGAGTGGGGTGTTTATGTATTTTTATTATTATTTACAAAATGTTGTGTTTTTATATTTTATTTTATTTTACTTTCTGTTTATTTCTTATTTCTGTTACTGTTGGATGTTTTGTTTTTATTGTGTGGAGGGACTACAGATGTAAATTAGCCTTAGGCTAAATCTGGTGCAATGCATCAAACGTTTTTATATTTATGTTTTAATTGCACACAGTCATGGTTAAATAAATTACATAAAAATATTAATGTGTGTAAAAGTTGGTTCATAAAGACACCATCAGAACTGTGTATTGGCAAGAATTTGGTGATACGATATCATGATATATCGCGATACTTTAAGCAAGACGATGTATCGCCTTTTTTTCCCTCCAAAGATTCTAATAAAATAACCACACCAAGTATAAAATCTAATTAAATTCAGTTTCTTTGCTGTCAAAACACTTAACAGTGAGAACTGTTTGTATTTCACTTTAATTCTTCCAACGTCCATTAAGCCTGAATTAAACATCGTTATCAGGAACTTAAATATCGCGATATTTCAGTGTGGATATTTTCTTACACCCCTACCATCTAGTGATCCCAGTAACTAAAATATCTTCTCTTCCCACTATTCCTTCCTAAAGCTTTCTGGCACGTTTGTTTTCAGAAATCTTATTTACCTTTTGTAAGTGCTGGGAAATCTCTTCATATAATGTTTGGTGTCATTCTGAAGCTTGGAGATTTAAATAAACGTCTGGAATTCCAAATGTGGTTCTGGAGTCTGATTAGGATGCTTCCAGGAGAGAGGGAGGTCCGGCCCGGGTCTCTCTCCTGGACCTGTTGCCTCACTGATGCTGATGATGCCCACCTGGAGTCTTGATCCTCGATCCTGGTCTTTAATGAAGCAGAGAAACATCTAAAACTTGCAGGATTGAGAACAAAACGACCAAAAACAATCAAGTTTTCAAACTGGCACTTGTAAACAATGAACTCGTTGCCATGTTGGGGAATAAATCACTGAATTTCAACAAACTGCGTTTCATTTTAAAGGTTTACAAAAGCAGAACTAAGGTTATAATAGTTTAGGATTTTTCATTATAGTTTAGTTTTATTTAGTTTTAATTTTTTTCTTTTTATTCAGTTAGTTTCAATTAGTTTTTACAGTGGATTTGCTAGTTTTTATTAGTTATATTGCATTTTTAATGCTTAGTTTTAGTTTAGTTTTTATTTTATTAGTTTTTTTATAGTTTGAATAAACATATTACATCCTCCAGCTTGTGATGTTCCTGTGAGTTAACTAACCAGCAGATATTTGGTCACTAGTTAAAACAGTCCGTTATAGTGAAACCTTCCTAAAATAATTGTGTAACTAATTTTTACCAACTAAAAACTTGGTGATTATTTTAGAACGATGACAATAGTTGTCTCCAACCTGTTGTTTGTTTTTCACAGGAGCTACTGAGAGAAGCTAAGATCTTGTGTGAGCTTGTTAACCTGTTTTATCACCTGTTTCCACTACAAGATACTTGATTTGATTTTTCTCAGTCAGATTCAAAGAAATAACAAAGTGAACGTTGTTGTTTTCTGCTAACTTTTGTTGTTGTCATCATTTAGCAGCAGACTGTAAACAAGTGTTGTTATGAACCACAGCTGATGTCAAACTACTCAGTTAAAAAAAAAAGATCCACATGGCTTAAAATAAATGGACAAACACTAAAACTAAGGATATTCTCTCTATAATTTCAGTTAGTTTTTTAAAAAGATTATATAGTTTCAGTTATCGTTATTAATATTTTAGTTTACTTGAATGATTTTTCAATTTGTTTTTGTTATTTAGTTAGTTTTAGTGAACTATAATAACCCTGAGCAGAACTTTGCTAATTTTGCAAACGAGTGACATTTTTGTAAAACGAGTGTTAGTGTTTCCTAACATTGCTGAAAATAAAAGATCTGACTGGAAGTAAATGTATTCTGTGTCAGAGTGGACTAAAAAAAGCAGATTAACACTTTAATGTTGAATTAAAGTTAATGAGGAGGCTGATTTTATCATATCAGTCACTAAATTACTGGTCCATTCAGTAGAGTTGGTGTGATGCAAGTTTCAGGATTGTTTTAGCATCCAGAGCTTTCCTGATGTTTCATCATTGTATGCAGATTTTTGATGTTATTGCCGTTATTCCTCGGCTCTTCATTCCTCACTGCTGGTCAATGAGGCAGCGACTCGGAGCGCCGGTAAAGGATGGCTCGGCTCGGCTGTCATCTGCTCTCATCGCCGGCGTTTCTCAGATAAAAAGAGCCAGCTAAACTGATTTACACGGCTCCTCTCCTCCTACTGTTCCAGCGTTTAGTTGATTTAAAAGACCCGAGTGTAATAAACTATCACGGCACCATCCTGCGAATCACATCACCGCACTCAGCGGTTATTCTCCCTCTGTCGAGCGGCGGCGGTGTGTGTGTTTACAGAAACATGATGTAGGTTTCACTGTGCACACGTTTAACTTGAGTCTTTCTCTTCCTCCTCTGCCTGGAGGTTATTTCAGGGCTTTTCAGTGCAGATTTTTCTGTTTACTTTTCTCTCGTGCCTCGACACACTTGTCCTTCTTTTCTGTCAGCGGCAGACATCTGATACAGATGCTGGTATTACAGGGGAGTGCTATTCCAAGAATGCACGTGTTAACTTCATCTTTTATTGAATTTCCAGCCTCCAGGGACCCCCTCTTTTACCCCCAGAGGTAATAGTTCAAGAGCATCTTAACTCATAAGTAACTGAACACCAAGCTGGAAGGTGTTGATCTCATTGACCTTATTTTTTTGTACTTTTGCCACAGCGTAGCTTTAAAGAGTAGCAGTAAAGTAGCAGTAAAGACTCAGAGCGTCGATATTTGAACTCTGTGTGTGAGAGCCGTTACAGGTTCTGGGCTGTTTTTGAGGAGTAAAGCCGCTGCTCATCCACATTCAGAGGAATCACTCCTCAAGGAGATGTTCTGGACATTAGAGATGCACCGATATGAAAATTTCAGCCGATATATTTATTGCTGCTATGGCCGACAACCGATATTTACCAATATTACCCAAAAACACAAATTATTTATATACATAAACAGGGTTTCCCCTAGGATTTTTTTTTTATGCATTGCCGATAAAAATAATGTAATCTCACCACTGTGCCAACATTTACTTCAGAATTGTATATCAGCAGTAATGAATTAAAGTAAAAAAAAAAAAAAAAGATTAAATTTCTTAATTTCAAAATGGGATCTGACCTGAAAATCTCAATATTTGATTCTGAAATCCAGGAGAAATAACTTCAAGTTTGGTTTATTGACAGAACTATTTGTTTTTATTGAATTTATTGCAGTTTGATAATGTTGGTCATAAAAACATGTTTTTTTAAGTTCACAAAAAGATCCAGGAACAATTCTTAGGAGCAGTTTTGTTTTTGGTAGAATCACTCAAATAATTTGGGACAATCCTGAATGTCCAGCACACTGTTTATAACTTTACATAATTGCAGATGAACTGATGAAAATGTAGTTTTTATCCAAACATAAGAAATTGCCATTGTTAATTCTCTCCGGTGATTGTTTATTTTTCAATTTTCCTCCACATGGGACGAGGAGATGACTGTAATTAATCCTGACAGCTCTACGAGGGGTTCCAGCCTCCGGGATTATCTCAGAATAACAAATAGCTGCGAAGCGTCGCGTTTCACAGAACTTTCACTTTGTCCTCCTCGCATGTAAACACACCCAGCAGTGATGAGGAAACTTAATGTTTATGTCGTGTTTGAGCACCTGAAGGGAGATCTGATCAGAAGGTGGTTTGTTTTGGGTAAATACAGGGAGCTGAGAAAAGTTATCATCCTTCAAAAATTCACTCTGACGTTACAAACGGACTTTCAGGCTTATATAATGAGCAGCTGCGACTCTCGACTGGAGTTTATTAAGTCTCAAGGACGCTCTGCGCAGCGACACACGGGGTATTTACTGCTCGACACATCTGGGTTTGACGGGCAGATGGCTAAGTGATTGAAACACATCCAGTTAATTAAAGAGAGTTGGTGTTAAAATTCCTCCCAGCATCCTCTTCTCTAACATTTAAAGTGTTCTTTTTGTGTTGCTTCACAAGAATCTCTGTTTCCACCTGCAGCAACAGGTCCAGGAGAGAAACTCCGACATCCCTCCTATAGTGGGGTATGAGGGCCAAAATTAAGACTATTGTGCAACCTGAACGTCCTTTTAGCAGGAGGCTATGTTTATTCTTAAGCCAGCTATTGATGTGATTATTGAAGCTAAAAATGCTAGGGCCAGCTTATCCATGCTAGTTGCTAGCCTCTCTGATGCTAAGGCTAGCTTATCCATGCTAGTTGCTAGCCTCATTGATGCTAAGGCTAGCTTATCCTTGCTAGTTGCTAGCCTCTCCGATGCTAAGGCCAGCTTATCCATGCTAGTTGCTAGCCTCATTGATGCTAAGGCCAGCTTATCCATGCTAGTTTCTAGCCTCTCCGATTGCTAAGGCCAGCTTATC
>JARVGW010000346.1:1529459-1539896 GCA_031762495.1 Anablepsoides rubrolineatus | reverse complement strand
ATAAGCGGTTTTGAAGTTGCGGACCTAAAATAATTCTATAGCGGTTTAGGATTAGCGGAACTAATTTTTTGATTAGCTTTGCCCACCACTGCATATGTGTTAGATAACAACGCTCTGAACACACAAACTTATAGAGTGTTAGATTTTAGATACCAACGTCTCTGGAGCCCAGTGTGGAGGACAGAGTTTTCTCACTCAGGAGCTGCAGAGCTGGCCGGTGTTTACAGGCTGCTGCTCAAGACCCGCCCCCCTGCTCTGCTCTGCTTTGCTTTGATTGGATAAAGCTGTGGGGTGCGTTTGATTTGTTGAAAGCTGCGTCTGTTTAAACCTGTATCAGACTGGGCGGCTTTAACGAGACCGCAATAGAAAACAAGCAGGTTCTCCGACATGAGTCGGTGATGAAATTAACATATCATGATATAATTTATTTTCCTGGGGAAGTTTTTTTCACCGGTATTATCATGAATGATATGATATAACCCAGCCCTAGAGACTGCTACCAAAACTTTGTTTCCTCAAGATTTTCCTTCAGTTTTTTGTCACCAACTCATCTCCAGTAACAACTACTTTAAAAAAACCTCCCCAGTCAGGAAACATTTCCTTTACTTTATGAATAAGTGACACTTCATATCTGCTCAGGTCTACAAAAGAGAAACTGTGTGAAGTGGGATCAGTTTGGAGGATTCTTTCATTCATTTTCATCTGAAACCACCCAGGACTTCATTTCATCCTTTAAATACAGACAGAACACCTGTCAGGATTGGTTTTCATTTATTTGTGTTTTTATCCTAGCTTCATCTTTTTCATGTTAACTGCTTCTTTAAAACGTGTCCTGGCTCTGGATCCAGTCAGAACATCTTAGGCACGTAAATGTGAGTTTTCAGAAAAGATGTCGGGGCGTTCTGACAGTTTGTTCCTCACAGCCGCCACACAGATATCCTGCTTCAGAAGACGGTTTCAGTGAATTCAGCTCAGGTATGAGAGATAATTAAAGCAGCAGCTGAGGAAGGAGCTCTCCAGGATGGTTTCATCAGCGCGTGTCGCTGTCGGGTTAATGGGAGGTGTTCAGTGATAAAAAGTGCTTGTTAATCGCTCACTCAGACTTGGAGGACACGCATGTTAAATTACATTAGCATAGCACGAAATAATACCTGTGTAAATTTACCCACGTAAAAACCAGAGCGAGCTTTATTTATTTTTTCCCCTTTTCTTCTAACATCCGTCTTTAGGCGCGCAGAAAGACTTTGGTATAAAGTCGTGTTTATTTAAGGAGATTGATTCTCCTCCTTCTCTCTGACAGCTCATGGATTTTCGCTCATTCCAACACGCTGAGAAAATAAATTTGTTCTGAGGCTCTCCTTAGATTTGGGATCCATCACAGAATATTTCTTTGCACTTTGTCAACTTTCCAGACTCCTCGTCGTGGTTTAAATAAAATAAAAAAAACTCTTGACTCACGTTGACTCCAAAAGTTAATCAGCTGTAGTTGTTCTCCTGCTGCCTCTTGGTTGATGCATTATGTCTTTATAGTTCTGCGTTAAGCTATTGTGCAGGAATATATAAAAAAAAATGATTTTTCCTTTTAAATTGTCTTCCTGGAAGTGATGCAGAGTTTCTGAAGATTTATTACTTGTCAGCTTCGGCGCATCTGTTGAATTTGAGCCAACGTATTCAAAAAGTGTTTTTGCTTCTGGAAGCGGCGCACGTTAAAAAAAAACACAACAACAGCCTGAAACTCAACATCCAGGAAAGTGACAGGAGGATTAATGAAGGGCTGAACCGTCCAATCAGAGGAGGAGGAGGGGGGGAATAGGAAATGATTTGTTCAGGAGTCGGATAAACTCAAGAAGAAGCTTTTAACAGAACTTTTCTTGGCTCTGAGTTTATCTGAAGGAGGGAATAATTAATTTCTGTCCTGTAATAAATCAAGCTTTCAGGAGAGGAGGATCAGGTCTGAGGCAGTTCCAAAGACTCGTGTCTGACGGTGACACGGCGAGCAGAACCAAACGTTGGGTCAGCGATGCCACATGAGGACGGACTGTCGGGGGGGGGGGGATTGTTTGCATTCACTGCAAACAATCACTCAAGTTTTTACACTATTTTAGCCTCATCTCCATCAGCTTAGCTGGGATTTCACTCATAAATTAACTAAAAAAAGTTCCTGAAGAAGCTTTGACAGTTCCTGCTGCTTAATTCATCAACATAATATAAGTATTTTTAGCTCAATATCTGTCAAACTGACTGAGTTATAGTTGTTTTTGAGTTTGCTAAGGTAGCTCTGGCGGCCATCTTGAGTTAAAGCACAATTAGCGACTGGAGTAGATGGTTGTGTCCAAATTCAGGGGCTAGGTTCTTCAAAGGACCTACCTGGTCTAGATGGGCCGGGTGCTTGGTTGATCACAAAGACCATAAATATAAAACAATAAAATTAATTTATAGCCAGTATTTAAAGAACTAATGGACGTTTATTTCTCTATACCAGCTCGTTTGATGTCTGACACTAATAATAAAAACATATTTTGTTTTAATTTTTATACTGCTAAATTTTTATTTATTTATTTGTTGACTTACATGTTGTGTTAGGAATAAATAATAACCCCAAAGTGCAGCTAAATATCTGAAAAATAACTGCATTATGATCATTTTTGTGCTTGAGAAGATGACTGGTAGCAGCCATGTGAAATCAAGTTAAAGGTAATCAATCACTTACACATTATCAATGATGGAGGCGGAGCTTAGAGATTGTTGCTGAGTCGTTAACATTAACATTCATAAGTTCAATATGCAACACATCCAACAACTACTATACAGTTTTTAAGTTTTTAGCGGTTGTCACCAAAGATGTTTCCTAAAGTGACAAAATAATTTTTGGATGACGTAATCAAATTGCCAGGGTTTCCTCTAGTGTATTATAGCTTTGATGGCCCAGCAGTTCTTACTTGCCCCGCTGCCAGGCAAAGTTTTTTTGTCATTGGACAACAAAACAACAGCATCAGTGGCTAGGACCTAGCATTAGGAACGTAGCAGTCTGCTACCACGAAATTAGAAACCATACCGCTGCCACTTCTTTACACTATCAGGTTCGACTTTTTCTTTCTTTTTATATGTTTTTCTGGTGTCATAATTTACAACATTAGCATGGTCTGTTCTTGTACTGCTTGTCTGCCTTGTTCAGTATACATACATACATATACATCCTGACCAAAAAATGCAAAAAAGGCTGATTTTTTTATTTTATTGAGCTGTTTGTCCACATTTTGTTTAACCAATTGAATACAAAACGCTCACGATTTTTGTGTGCACTCTTTGCAAATCTGTATTCTAGGCTGTGGGTATTATTTTGTTGTCCACTCACACTGTCCCCACCTTTCTGATTTAATCATTAGAGCACACTTTAGAAATAAAAATGAGCTGATTCGGACCAGTTTTTACTCATCGTCAAGGTGTTTTTTTTAACTGTAACTGTAACCTCTGATATTTTCTGTCAGAGGAAAATGGAGAAAAGAGTTTGGGACGCTCACAACAACTCTGTGATTATTTGGAAAGAAAAGCCAGGAAATTACAAAAGGCTTTAGAAGGTTGATGGCCAACTCGTCCCCTACGCCTTCAGCCTGGTTTACCAACAGCACCACAACTGAACATGTTGAAATGTTAGCAAACAGACAGAGAAGTTAATAAATCCTGATCTAATAAGTGTTTAGAGTTTCCTCCTCACCTGGTCCTAATGACTCTTCTGTCACCTTTGTGTTTTTCAGTCTTTTATTTGAAGCGTTCAGTCTGACCTCAAACTTTCAGTAAACCTGGACCTCATGAGCTTCTAAAACCTCTGATAAACTTTGTCTCCAGGCTTTGTGTGTGTCTGTAGTATAAACAGTGTAATGTTGTGGCTGTTAATATATCGTGTGTGTGTGTGTGTGTGTGTGTGTGTGTGTGACCATCCTCTTTGGTGTTACTTTGTCTCAGTCGTGCAAAGCTTCAGGATTCTTCATTACCACCAATAAGAAGTCAATTTCCCCCCGGGCTGGGCCAATCATAGCTCTCATATCCCTCCAGGCCCGGCCAATCAGCTTCAGTGTTCCTCTGGCTCTGTGCCATGAATGTCTAATGATGCCCAGCGGTGGACAGGAATCTAAATGAGTCCACGTCAGGTCTTAAACCTCCTCGGTAGATGTCCAAACTTTTCTGAGTGAAAGTGGAGGAAAAGGAAGGATTTGTTTGGTGGCTTTAAATCCCTGAAGATTCCAGATTACTAAAGTTAGGTTAGTTTATCCCAGTAAAACACCAGCTGAGATTATTTGAAAAGCTTGTAAATCCAGATTGGCTCAATGAGAAAGCCACATCTGTAGCAAGAGATCAGGACAAGTCTGGGTTTTAGCACGTGGGTAGTCTAAAGGTTGTACCTTTTTTAATAAATAGTTTTTTATCATTTATGGGTTTGTAAACATTGATAAAACAGATTAAGAGTTAATATGTCAGAATTCATTCATATGGATGCATTTTGTATTAGTTGCTCAATATTATTTTTAACTACGGTAAATACCTTTTATATACTATTTAAAAAATACTTTTAGTGTTTAGTACACCAGGAGGTGTCCAGTCCTGGTCCTGGAGGGTCCAGTCCTGGTTCTGGAGGGTCCAGTCCTGGTTCTGGAGGTCCTTAATCCTGCATGGTTTACTTGGTCCTGGAGGGTCCAGTCCTGGTCCTGGAGAGTCCAGTCCTGGTTCTGGAGGGTCCAGTCCTGGTCCTGGAGAGTCCAGTCCTGGTTCTGGAGGGTCCAGTCCTGGTCCTGGAGATCCTTAATCCTGCATGTTTCACTTGTTTTTCTGCTCCCTCTTATTCGTTTCAAACACATTCTCGACACTTGATGCAGAAATGTCGTATTTTTGTCATTCTCTGCAAAACCTTCATTATCATCTCATCTTATTCTGAAATCTCTGAACACATCCTGTAAATCTGGATGATTGTCAATTTCTGCCAAAGCTGGAGGCGAAACAGAAGCTCGAGGCGTCTTGCCTGGCAGGAATAAAAAACTCTCATGTCGAGTTGCATCAGATTGAAACAAATGTTGGAGAATTACATCGGCTCATAGTTAGGAAAACATAACAACGGCATTGTCAGCTGAGGTGATTAGCTCCACATAAATGAGCCTTTATGATGGATTAAAACACCACTCAGAGCTTTAAAAATGCTTTTATGGGAGAGTTTCTGTAACTTTACAGGTTTTATCACCTCCTACCAGGAGGTGGATAGATGGCCCAGATCCAGAGCTGATGGAAAATCCCACAAAGTTTGGTTTCACTTCTTGTTTGCTGCTCATCAAAGGCACCAAACAGTGCAGTGTTTGTGTAGGATTTAAAGTCTTTATGTGATCCTGTCATTTCTGGTTGGAACAGTTCTGGCGTCACGTAGGAGAAAAACCTACAGAAATGAGGAATATATCGATGGATTTCAGTTGAATAAGAAGTTTTCTTTTTCCCACGACTGTTTTTTGGACTTTTCAAAGCCTCTGCTGGAATGTGATGTAATCTAATGGAAGATTTCTGACTTCACTGAACCTGAAGTATTGTTTAAATCATTCTGTGGGTGAAAGCTTGGTGCCGGGATCCGTGTCGACAGTCAGACAGAACCCTGGCCGGTTTCAGGTCTTCTCCGCTCGCCCCCGAGGGATGTCAGCGGAGCCGTGTTTGTTTGAACTGGTTCCCACGGGTGATGAAGAGAAGCTGGAAAGAACAAGGCTTTAAGAGGTGAGACAGAGGCGAAGAATCAGTCGGGCTTTTATTCCTCTGGCTGGAGCCTCGACAGACATTCCTGGATTCAGTTTCACTCCAGCGGAGGATTTTATCCAGCCTCACTGTCTGTCTTTGTGTTTCACAATCTAATCTATATTTCTACTAACAAGTTCTTTAAAATAAACAAATTCAGAGTGGAACCTGAAATCTGATTCAGCATGCTCCTTTTTAATCTGCTGCTTTTCTTATCAACTCACTCACTGCAGGCGATGTCATAAACTTACATTTTAGGTTTTTTTCTGGCTTCTTTGGGGATTTATTGTTTATCAAATCACCGTTTCATAACTTGGATGATTTTTTTAAAAGCTTCAAAATCTTATTGCACAGCCTGCTGAGCACTAAGTTCCCACATCTAATAACCTGACACACCTGCTGAAATTAGAGCCTTAAATGCTGTTTTAATTCCATCCATATCTCCTTTTTCTATCACTTGTCAGGATAAATGGTAACCACCAGCATCCAGCCTGTAAGAATGCTTTATTTTATCAACATTAGAGGTTCACCTGTCTGAAGCTGACACCTGCTCCTCAGGCTGGGACTGTTGGAGACTCCTCCAGCTTTGGGACTAGGGCTGGGTATCAATTCAGAATTCCCAAATCGATTCGATTCACGACTCAGTTTGATGGATTTTTAAATGAGTTAAGGATATCATGCAGTAACATATTTATTTAGATATAGAAAACATTCTCAAAGGAACTAATTCTGCAAATAGAATTTAACTCTAGCTTAGTGCGTTGGTAAAATTATAAACATTAAGGTAAATTGTAAATTTAATCTTGAAACAAAACTATCAAGTTTCAAAGGGTTTAAACTGTGTTTAACAAAGTGTTGTTGGAGACATTAGTTTTTTAAGAACTAAGAATAATTTTCTTGATCATTAAGAAGTGATGGAATAAGGTTACAGGATAATAGAAGTGTTTACTTCTGCTAATGACTGACTGATTCAGGTTTTTGAAGGCCGATTAAATTGTGATCAAATTGACACATAATTAAGACTAAATTGCAATAAAAAAGATCTGCACCTCAGTCACTGAGCTGCTGTAGTTTATGTATGAATGCAGTGAAATTTTGTGTGTTTTATGGAACTTTGTGTCTAACTTGTCTCCAGCCAGTCAGGTTGATTTTCCCCCTCACAGCTTAGTTTAATCTTCACTTCATGTTCTTCATTGTTTCTATGTTTATTCCACATTTTAAAATCCTTCATCTCTTACATTAGCTTCTTTTTTTGTGATTGAGCCACTACAAGAAAAGCTGCACAGAGTACCTGTTTTGTTTACATTAATTATCTCGATGCTTTGTTTGGTTAATTGTGTTTATGTCACGGCCCGCTTTAACCAAAAGGCAGAGTTCCTTTTTCCTAACGGATCCTTCTTAACGTCACACCTATAAAAACCCATCTGTTGTTCTGCAACACAAACCTGACGAGCCGTTTATTCCTGTCCTGACACCAGTCGGGCTTAAAGATCCCCAGCAAGAGGATGAAAGGCAGGAGCTGCAGCAGAGAGAGAAGGAGCTGGCAGAGCAACGAGACGAGTCCTGTGAGAAAACCAAAGATGATTTTTATTCCTTTGATGTCGTTGATTCATAACAGGTCCTCCGAGGAGCACAGAGACACTGAAGACACCTGCTCTCTTTAGGCCTGTTTTTTTTTCTTTCCTCCTGAGCAAAAAGGAGAGGAAGTTTAATGAGAAAGGAGCCCACATGACAGGGACAAGTCGGCTGGGTTAACATTAAAGTGTGGAGGTGTAAATGTTGACCTACAGCCACACAATACAGAACAACATTCACTAACGAGCTGTGTTCCACACTCCTGTTAAACAGCTGCTGCTACATTCTTCTTTCTTTAACTTTTTTAAACTTCTTGATTTAACCCCAACTTTTACAGATCTGTCTACATGAGCCTCAGCTGGTGTCTCCTGGACACCTCCCTTTGGAGGGAGGAGACCCCGAGCAGGGGCGCCAGCAAGGGACCCCCAGTTTTATCTTCTTGATTACCCAGGTTTTTCCTTTTTCAATTCCTCTACCTATTTAGGAATAAAACCTCATAAATATAAAAACAAACATTGAATTTTGTAATAATTAAGAGTTAAAAACATTAATTTATATTTTATTTAAATTAAAATTAAAATGTAGCTCCTCTGATTAAAGACAACCAGACCAGTCTAAAACCAACGTGCTCAAACAAAGATGGAGGTTATATTCATAGATATATTTTAATCAAATATAAATTAAATTATTTTAATATTTATATAATAAATATATAATTAGGCAGTACAGTGGCACAGTTGGTAGAGCCTCTAAGGAAGAAGGATCAACTTTCTGTTCTCCAGTTTTCTCTGACAGACCAAAATCATATTTATTATATGACATTAAAAGCAAATAACTTAATAATTTGGGATAAAACTACAGTAGATGTAGTTTGTAATTGTGCTTGTTTTAGTCTTTATTTCCAGTTTTGGGGTTTTATAATCACAGTTTTTCTCCACAAAAGTAAACATCAACAAGCAAATAAAATTTAAGATGCATAGAAGAGGTGATGCTTTAAATTTTAAAAAGCTTGTTTCTTGTAAATTTCTTTAAAATATGTATTTTGACATTTTTAAATAAAATGACAATCATTTTTGAAGGGAACTGTCCCCATCAAATAAAAAATTTAATTCATTTAAACCCCCACATTTACCATAAGACATTAGTTCACCCAGTGTTTCTGTTAATAAATAAATTTATTCCATTTGACCTATAGAATACTCAGTGTTTTCCTATGTAGGTAAAAATCTGTTTTACCTGTTAAAATACACCAGAATGCAGGAAATGACATTTATTTCTTTAAAAGTCTGGATCACTTCCTGCAGGGATGTTATATTATTTCTGCCAGTTTGATTAAATAATGTAGAATTGATGGCTCTACAGGACCAGATTGTGCTCTTTATTTGTACGTCACAAGCCGTAACTGTTAGCAAAATAAACTTTCTATTTGGTGAGATTATTCTCTGTATGTTTGTTTGTGCTGCGAGAAAAGAAATGAATCAACTGGATTTGTCTTGATGAAACTTTGCAAAAGTTCTCATTTGATGTTGATCCACAACTGCTCTAATTCAAGATGGCTGCCACAGCCAGCTAGCTTAGCCAACACAAACAGGCGTGAGTGAGCCAGGAAGCATCTTGTGTAATTGGATCTTATTTCCATCAACACTTCTACAGAGTTGTTTATTTAGGAAATGATTCTCATTCTGATTATGTCTCGTAGAGCCGACGGCTGAACTATTAGATTCAGGCTTTAAAGCTGGAAACTGAGCGGTGTCATTAAAAGAGTTTCTGGCTGTAAAAATCTGCAGTGCAGCCATTGAAGCACCTGACTCCTGATATCTGTGGATGGGTAATTTAGCTGAGCAGGTGGGCAGAGAGATAAGTCTCGTCACACTAATAAATCCCTCGGCACTGGGGTGAATTCAATTTGCAGAGAGCAGAAAGACAGTGGAGGTGTCTGTCAATTGACCAGCTGTCAGAATTATCTGAGACCTGCTGTAAAAAACGGTGATTTACCAGTAAAACGTCTAGACCGTGCCGGCGATATTGAACCAACACAACGCAACTTCAAGCTCTGATTTATTAGACCGCAGGCTGAGATAACGAGAATCGTTTTATGATCCTACTTCTGAGATTTAAAGAAAAAAACCTTTGAAACTGCTGAGAGCTGAATGACTACTGAAATTTACTAAAGAAGCTGAAAGTGAGTTGAAGCAAAGGGAGGCAGAACAAAGCTAAAAAAAATGGTTTTATAGGTAGATAATAGGGGTGTAAATCACCAGCTTTATCACGATACGATATTATATTGATATGTTTGGCTGATGAGTCAATATTTCTTTATCACAAAGTCTGTCATGATACGATTTTGATTTAATTCAATTCACAAGTCTAGGATCGATATAATGCGATATCATATACCCATCTAAAACAATGACTGTGTTAGATGGGCATATGATATCGATTCACATTGAGAATATGATGGCGATATAGATTTTGCCTCGATATAACTGAATCATAAATAATTCAAATCAATATATCGATATAGATCAATGTATCGTTACACGCCTAGTAGAAAAATGGATAGTTAAGAGCTAAAAGCAGCAAAATTGCAGTCTGAAAGCTAGAAGTAGGTGGCTAAAATCTGTCTAGAAGTAGCAGGAGGTTGACTACACTTGACAAACGGTTGACTAGAAGTGGCCAAAGGTTGGCGAGAAGTGCCCAAAGTTAGACTAGAAGTGCCCAAAGTTAGACTAGAAGTGCCCAAAGTTAGACTAGAAGTGCCCAAAGTTAGATTAGAAGTGCCCAAAGTTAGACTAGAGGTGGCCAAAGTTAGACTAGAGGTGGCCAAAGTTAGACTAGAGGTGGCCAAAGTTAGACTAGAGGTGGCCAAAATTAGACTAGAGGTGGCCAAAGTTAGACTAGAGGTGGCCAAAGTTAGACTAGAGGTGGCCAAAGTTAGACTAGAGGTGGCCAAAGTTAAACTAGAGGTGGCCAAAGTTAGACTAGAGGTGGCCAGAGGTGCCCAAAGTTGGCTAGAGGTGGCCAAAGTTAGACAAGCGGTGGCCAAAGTTTGACTAGAGGTGGCCAAAAGTTGACTAGTGGTGCCCAAAGTTTGACTAG
>JARVGW010000346.1:1502581-1519118 GCA_031762495.1 Anablepsoides rubrolineatus | reverse complement strand
TTATAAAGATTTAATTATGTAGTATTTGTAACATGACAGTTATTACAAGTATATTGATTAGGATGAACAGAAATACTTTGTTTATTACATAATGCAGCAGATTATTACACCACCACATTTTGTAATAATTGCAGCAAAATGTAATAACATTATTACAGACTTTTATTACATTTTGAAGCCTGATTTTATTACATAATGCGTTGTTATTACAAAATGAGGTCTTACATACATGTAACATGAATCGGTGCAGGTTCATCAACAAGATAGCAGCAAAACGTATTAATTTTCATATCTCAGGGTTAGAAACCACAGTGTCAGGTTCTAACAGACCGGCTGCTGGAACAGATTTATTTTCTGAAACTAGTTTTAAAAGTTGTTTTAAATGAGTTTGACAGCTAGATGGAAACAAACACTTCTTTATTTGATGTGTGAAAACTCCTGCATGCAGCTGCAGTTTGACTCACTTGTTTTCAGATTCCAGCTGCTGTAAATCTGTTATTTTATATATATATATATATATATATATATATATATATATATTCCTGAACGTCAGCAGCAGCTGCTTTGATTCCCGTACAGATCTGTTCCACCTGCTGCCGTTCTCTTTGTGCTCAGCTTCCAGCCGGGCCGACTCGGTGCCACTTCACGTCTGTTTATTTTCGTGTCTGCTGCTCACTTTTATGGCACGACGAGTAAATTTGAAACGTCAACAAAACGTCGTGCGCGGCTCTGATTCCTGAACACAGTAGGGACTTCTTTACTTTAGATTTGTTTTGATCAGTTTTGTTTCCTTCAGACGGCTTCTTTCACACTCGACTGCAGCGTTGTAATCCTTCACACTGACTTGATGGATTCTGCTTCTTTTTTCTCATTTTGTTTTTTGTTTTTTTCTGCTTCTTGGAGCCAAACCTTGTTTATGAACAGTCACTTCTTATTCTTCAGGTGTGGCTCTGCAGCAGCAGCACATGTTGCATTTAATTTTCCTTTGGAGTCGGGTTTTAATTATAACTCTCCGTCTCAAACATTTATTAATTTAGCTGCAGAGAATTTAAAATCACTTTAATTTTGCTGTGATCAAAGCTTTGCGTGCAGGATAATGTTCTGCTGTAGAATTTTTATGTTTTACGTCTCTGGGTTGACAGATCTGGTTCCTGCGTCTCGGAGCACGATTTAAAGTTTGCAAAAGTTTTTGTTTTTCTCACAACGTGAAGCTTTTTGAGACACATTTTTATCCAATTCAAAAAGCCTGTGTCGTGTTTAGCACTTAGCTTATATTTATTTTTGATTTATGAAGTTCTTTGAGGGCGGAGCAGTGGTTGGCGCTGTCACATCACAGTAAGTAGGTTGCAGGTTCAACTCCCAGCCTATCTGGGATGGAGTCGATAAGGTTTTATATAGATATTATTTGATGTCATTTGATGAAAGTTTTTCGTCAAACTAGGGATGCAAACAATTAATGTTTTATTAGATTAAAATTTCTTCCATTCGATTAAATGAAAACATCCATTTAAACCTTATTTCAGTGTAGTTTTCACTTCATCCAGCAGAAGGCGCTGCTACTCTACCTTGGGCTTGTTAAACTGAGCATAAAGCAGTGTCATAATTAAACGTGCAAATCTTAAATAATTTAGTTTTATTTGTGACACAACAAACTCTAAGGAAAAGTACAGAAGGCTGTACCGGACTATCCAGTAGTATGGCACTTAAAACAAGAGCAGGATGACAGAACGGTAAGCTAACTGTTGCTAACGTTAGCTTCTTCTTGTTGAGTTTAATTTGTGTGAAAAAAAAAAAAAAAGTTACAGTCCCTACACATAATTAACTTGAAGTTAATCTGTGTGACATACAAATCAAATGAACAGTAACTGACCTTAAATCATGCCGTGCAGCCCAGCTAAGATAGAACCACAGGGAACGTAAACAAACGGAAAAGTTTTAGTAGCAATATTTTTACTCTTTATTTCAAAGAAGAAGATGATGAGGAGAATGAGGAAGTTTTACTCAAACAGCTCCTGAAACTGTCAACCTGCTGATTGAGAACATTTATATACAATAAACCCTATATACAGAACAGTATTTATTCTTATTAAATCACAATTTTCTTCATTATTTTGGAAAACCAAAATGTTTTACGGACAACAAGATTTTGTCAACAGGTTGTCTGCTGGACAGCCTGAAAAAAATCCTTATGTCTACATCTGTCTGTCTGTCTGTCTGTCTGTCTGTCTGTCTGTCTTTTTCTACCTGTCTCTCTTTCTTTTTCTGTCTCTTTCTTTCTTTCTTTCTTTTTCTCTGTCTTTGTCTTTCTTTCTTTCTTTTGAAGGAATATTTCAGACATTTTTTTTTTCTTTTCCTCTGGCGCCACACGAGATTGAGACGACTAGGAATTAGAATCTGTAACGCAGCACATCTGTAACGCAGCACATCTGTAACGCAGCACATCTGTAACGCAGCACATCTGTAACGTAGTGCAGGCTGTGCAGTAATAGCAAGCTTTGTTTGGTAAATTCTTCTCTTGCAGTTAAATATGATCCAGATATTCTGGTAGAATTGTTCTAATGGTGCTGCAGGAAGTTTTTATTTTATTAGATTTTAGACTGCATCAACCAACTTTGTCATTTGCTCTTCAATCCTGTCACAATAAACTTCTTAATTTCTGTCCAGGACCCCAAACCTCTTTCCATCCATCCATCCAAGGGTCCTGCAGCTGGAGGAACCGTTATCACCATCAAAGGAGACTATCTGGATACGGCGACACAAGACGACATCTCCGTCTCTGTGTCGGGCGTCTCCTGCGACGTGTAAGAAGAAATGTTTCTGTTTACTGACAAAACGACAGGTTTGTTTAAAGCCTGCCTTCATGGTTTATCTGTTTTCAGCCTGTCGTTTGGTGAAACCATCACCTGCAAGACCGGCGAGTACGATAAGGTTTCCTCCAACCAGCTGACGGTGACGGTGAAGTACGGACAAAACACCACCAAAGATGTCCCCAGAGCGTTCCAGTACGCAGAAAACCCTAAAATCACAGATTATTACCCCAAATCTAGCTTCATGTGGTGAGTGTTTCCTGTAATTCTAATCTGCTCTACTGGTGTAATTTATTGTGTATTTTTCAGATGAAACATTTTGAACATTTAGCACTGGGAAATTGGTAACCACTTAACCGAATTCAAGATGGCTGCTGTAGCTAATATACCTGAGCAAATACAGAAATATCTCCACTTATTGCTGCTGGGGACTAAATTTATCTTCAAATGACTTTATGAGGAGCGAGACGTAAATTTAGCTGAATAATTTACATATTAAATAACTGGTAAATATGGCTAAATGTAGCTAAATTAAAAAGGCATTGAGCTAAATGACATATTTAGCTAAGTTTACACACATGAGCTAGCTGACAAATGTAGCTAAAATTAATACTTTAATTGATCAGTTTGCAAAATTAACTAAATATTCTTACTGCAGAGTATTTTTTTTAAATCATTTAAGAATCTAGATGCAATTTTGTTTTAACACTTTACATATTAAGCTAAAGTTACGAACTATAATCAGCTAAATAACAAATGAAGCTAAATTGCTAATGAGTTAGCTTTTGAAATTAACAGCATAGTTAGCATACGAATGTAGCCAAATTAAATAACAAATGTTTGTAAACAAAGTTTATTAGCTAACGAGCTAGCTGACAAGTTTAGCAAAATTGATAGGTTTATAAGCTACCTTTCAAAATTAGCTAAACATTGCTATTGTTGAGTACATTTTCTAAAAATGACTAAAGAATCTAGGTGCAAATTTGACTAAATACTTCACATATAAGTTACTGTTACTAACTAATAAGCTAATGAGTTAGCTGTGAAAAATAACTGCATATGAATTAACAGGTAAATATAGCGAAATGAAGCGAAGTTAAAAAACAATTGAGCTAAATGACATATTTCACTAAGTTTATTAAATTGATCTAAAATTAATTGTTCAGCTACATGGATAAGCTATTTTGCAGAATTTGCTAAATTTCGTTAGTTTTAGTTAAGATTCTCCTGAAATTGATTGGTAAAGCTGTAAATTTAGTTTTAATGGCTCTAACTTTATTTTTACAGATCTTCACTGATAATTTGGTGTGGTAGTAGCTGACAATCATTCACAGCACATCTGAGGGCTAACTTTGATTTGTAACATCAGTGTAATATATTAAAAAATATTTGTTTGATTTGATTTGAATGATTTTTATTAGATACAGACAAAAAAAAGGTAAATATGTGACCAGTAAAAACAGTTTGTATGTTTTTGTGTTCGTAGCGGCGGTCGAAAGATCGTGATGAGAGGAAACGGGTTTGATCTGATCCAGTCGGCCATGATGAAAGTCCTGAGGACTGAGGATGGAGTCGACACTCCTGTTGAAGTAAGAGTTGATGTTTTATACTTTTATTCTTGATTAGAAGGAAAAATAAAACTTAAACACCCCTTAAAGAAAAGAGTTTAGAGATGATGGAGGGTCATTGGTATCATAAAATGGACCTGCTGAGCTAAAATCTGACCTAACTCCCAACTAAAACCATTATTGATCGGGGGACTTCTGATCTACAGTTTGACTGAATGAAAATGGAAGTGATAAAAGTCAAAGCAGAGATGGAAATATGACCTGAGTCTGACAACAGATCAATACAACTCTGACAGCAGCTGAATGTGTTGGATTTTATTCTGAAAAACTGTGCTGTATTTGTTTTTTTTTTACCTGCTTTATTCAACGTTTAATCTCCTGAGAGCTTTTTGATTCTTTATTTATTCTCTTTTGGTTTCACTTCAAGAGTTTTCTGTCCTGTTTTGATTCTTTTTGGCTGCTTATTGGAAGCTGCAGCTCTCTAAGTTTGGAGTTAAATATATAACATTATTTATGATCAGACTGCAGCGTTTAAACATCTGAATAATCAGATAAATCAGTATTTAAATGTTCAGAGTCAGCTGTTTTCTAACATTCGTCCTGTAAGCTCCTGACTTGCCGCTAATAAGCAAATTTATTTTAATTTACTTGCTAATCAGCTAAAAGCTAGCTAACTAGCCAAATTAGCTTTATGAAAACTAAATTAATCATTTTAACCTGCAATGAGCTGGATTACAGATGTAGCTAAATATTATTAGCATACGAGCCAACAGGTATATATATAGTTTAATTCATTAGCTAAAAGCTACATAAGAAATTTAACCTAACTTATACAATTATTTTAGTAAATGAGCTAAATGAGATAATTAGGTAGCTTTACTTGCTAATGCGTTAGCTGCAAAATTCAGCTACGTTTTTTTAGTATACTAGTGACTTTGTAAACCCAGCTAAATGTAATAGGAAATTAAGCTACATTTAAAAGCTAGCTTGCAAAACTACCAATTAAGTTAAGTTTACTGAATAACGAGCTTATTAGAAAATGAAGCTTTATAAAGACGTTTTCTAGATAATGAGTAACTGTTACATTAAGCAAAAGTTACTAGATAATAAACTAAACAAAATAATTAGGTAGTTTTAAATGCTAACGAGTTAGCTGCAATATGTTGCTACATTTTTTTATTATGAGCAAATTTATAAATATAAATGAAATTGATCACAAATGAGCTAAATGGCAAATTCAGCTACAAATAAAAGCTAACAGGATCCTTTGAAGAATTAGCTAAATTAGCTAAAATGTTTAATTTACTAAATAATGAGCTGAATTTAGATTTATTCCATATTTATTCATGTATAATACGATCATTTTTTGAGCTTAAAAAGCATTAAAAACACACACACACACACACTTTATGAATGATTTTTAGGGCTAAATTTCTAGTATTATACATGAATAAATACAGTAGTTTGAAATGTAACAATGTAACTTATGAATGTAACTGAAATTACAAGATTATAATCTAAATGAGAATATTTGGTAAGCTAACGTGCTAATGAGATAGCTGCCATATTAAAGGTGTTAAAATACATTGATCTATATCGATATATTGATTTGAATGGTTCATGATTCAGTTATATGGAGGCAAAATGAAAATATCCATCTATATATCATCATCATATGCTCATCTAGTCATTGTGATATGATACCACAGACATGTGAATTGAATCAAAATCGTATTGTGACAGACTTTGTGATATCGAGAAATATGGAATCTGCATCCAAACATATCGATGTGATATCGTATCGTGATAAAACTGGTGATTTACACCCCTAATATTTAGCTATATGATGAGCTAAACGGGAACTTTAGATACATTTACAAGCTGGCTTGCAAAATTATCAGTTCAGTTAAGTTTACTAAATAATGAGTTTGATTTAATGAGGTAACTGTTAAATTTAACTAAAGTTATTAACTATTGAGGTAGATGAGAAATTTAGCTTTAGAGTTATTTGTAGAAAAAGCTAAATAAATCCAATGGGAGTTAAATGTAAATGAGCTGCTGCAGAAATAACCAATATGAAGAAAAATAGTGTTTTGTATCTTTAAAAGCTATAAACCTCTTTCAGCACACGTCTAAAGTAAGATGAGAAACGTTGCAGAACATAATACGCTCTTTGATAAGTGCAAAATGTCAGCTTGATGAACGTCAGTCTGCAGAAACAGCTGCAGGTTTCTCATTCAGAGTAGAAAGCCTGAAGTGGGAGAAACCAGGCGACGCTTCCATTTCACCACTCGGCAGCTTTGAGTGACAGAGTCTCTCAGGAAGGACTCGCTGCAGGGGAGAGGAGGTGAATTCACTTTGTTGTCGTTTCATCAAAAGTTGCTGTCTGCTTCTGGGAGATTGAGGGGGAGACTCAGTGGGGAGCCTCACGGAGCGAGGAACCACTAGAGAGAAGGAGAAGTTGCTCCTGTGTTAGAAACTTTAGATTTAATGTGAAAATTACACCATTGTTGCATCTGAAATGGTTTTATTTGATTTTTTCTGCATCCCTCAGTTTTCTGCCAAAGACTTGAGTAAGAACGACACGTTCCTGGAGTTTCTGTCCCCGAAGGTGACATGCTGCGGGGACGGTCAGTCTCTGAGGACGGTGGTCCAGCTGGACAACGTGGTGGAGGACCTGGAGGACTTTAATTATCACTCTGACCCCACGTTCAAAAACCTCTCCAAGAACATCATCACCGAGACGAGCGTCATCATCGTCAACGTGAGCTAAAAACTTTCATACAGATGCTTCTGGATAAAAGATTAAATCTAATTAGAGCTAAATAATTATTATTGTTCTGAAGGGAAATTTGCTCTTTGGGTAATAGAAGTTAATGAGAGGTTTGTTGTTGTTTCAAATTTACACATTTTTATTTTAAGTAATTCAAGCACAAATGAGAAAATATATTTTCTGTGAAAAATCCAGTGTGAAAACACTGGAAATTCAGTTAATCAAGCTTAAAATAAAGCAAAACAATAGCTTACATTTCAAAGTAGCAGAAAAAATAGCTTAAAGCTAAAATTAGCAAAGGCTGGCTTAAATTTTAAAGTATTAAAACACTGGCTAAAAGCTGAAGGATACTGAACAGTAGCTAAAATGACAAGACACTAGCTAAAAGCTAAAAATGGCAAAAGCTAGCTTAAATCTCAAAGTAGCAAAAATAGCTTAAAGCTAATAGTAGCAAAGACTGGTTTAAAGCTGAAAGTACTGAAACACCAGCTAAAAGCTAAAGTACACTGAACAGTAGTTAAAATGGTAAAATACTTGCTAAAAGCTAAAAACAAATTGTGAAGGCTAAACTAAACATCAAATTGTCCAGACACTAAAAGCTAACGGATGCGAAACACAAGCAAAAAAAATGGAAAAACCCAACTTGAAGCTAAAATTAGCAAAGACTAATTTTAGCTTCATTTATATTTATATTTTTAGCTAAAAGCACTAGCTAAAAATATAAATACACTAAATGAAGCATTAGATCAGCTAAAGGTGAAATGTAGCAAAATGTTAGCTAAAAATAGAAATACACTAAATGTAGCATTAGATCAGCTAAAGGCTAAATGTAGCTAAAGGTTAGCTAAACCTAAAAGCCGCAAAGTGGTAGCCTAAACGTAAAATTGTGCTAAATAAAAGCTAAACATAGAAAAATGTTAGCTGAAAGCTAAATATAGGAAAAGACTAGGTAAATACTGGAAGAGGTAGCTTAAAGCTAAAAATAAAAGTAGCAACAAGCTAAAGTTTAAAGGCTGAAAACAGTAATTAGAAGTTAAAAGGAGCTGAACTGATCCTGATTCTTTATTTTTTATTTTAGTCTAACGTTTTCATAACAACGTTACTCTTAGTAACAAAATATTATCAAGATAACCCTTTGAACCCTCCTGTCTGATCGCTTGTGTCAGTTTCAGTTAATGTCACTCTTCATCCTCATCTCTTCTCCTCTTCCTCAGGGCCAAGGATTCGCCAAGGCTATGACGGCCAAAGAGGCCGAGGCGTTCGTCGGCAGCACGTCCTGTCACGTGAACCACCTGCAGGTAGGCAGCCGCTCTTTAAAGCATCACAAGCTGCGAGTGTTGATCAGAGGGGAGGTGAGACGCCGGCGCCGCATCGCCTCACCTCAGTTCACCTCTTTAATGGAAGTCTGGCAGGTGACGGCGTCACGCCACCGAGGCGCAGGGAAGGCTTGATCTGCGCTCCGAAAATCAATCAACTTCCTGATGAAAGGGACTCCCAGCGGCGGGGCTGCAAAGGTGTCATCTGACAAAAGCAGGAGTCTTCTACAACCTTCAGCTGTGAATCAGAACGCAGCCGAAAATAATCTCGCCTTCATGGCTCCTCGCTTGTTCTCAGAGCCGACTGAAACCCAGCAGGCTGGCGTTTCATGAAATTTATCCTCGAGCGTCTTCTCCCTGTCAGCGCAGACGACTCTTGTAGATAAAATACACAATGAGTCAGTTCCTCTGGTTCTGGATATAACACTTAAAGATGCTCGTCTCACTAAGTTGTTGAGGACAGTTTGGTCAAACAGCCCTCAGGCAGTGGTGGGCAGCGCTAATTCAAAAAGCACATATGATCAGTAAATCTTATCGGAAGCGAAACATAAAGCACAAGTTTGTCTCCGTATACCAAAAAACACTCAGGTATGAGACAAGTCAGCTCTTTACTGCCATTTAGTGGCACGTGTCATCGCAGTTTGGGGAGGTGATTTGTTGAAACAGACTTTTAAATCATCGTGTGAAAACAAAAAAGTAGACGTGGCTTGCTAGTTCTGCTGGTTCTTGGTAATTTTTTTATGTTTATGGTAGGGCTTCGGTAAGAAAACATGCAGATAAACCTAACCCTAACCCTAACCTAACCGTAATTGTTGTAAAACTGAAGCAATGCATTCTGGGTAGGCTACAGGACGAACGACAGAAAACCCATTCATTTCTAAGGAAGAGCATGATTTTAAAGAGTTCTGTGTTTCTTTATTATTGTTTATTAATTATAGTGTATAATTTGAACTAATGTTGCAGTTTTATAAAGAGCTTTTGTGTCTGCAGGTTAAAGTTAGCAAAACATTATTGTCTATCTCTAATTAAACAAAGAAACAACTTTCTCTGACTAGGTTCTTTTTCAGAGGGGCAACTTTATTAGTTCCACTAAAATCGGTTGTAGACGTACGTTACTTAGAGGGTTTTGTTGAAATTTATCATCTGTGTTTTGTTAAAACTACTCCTAAGCTCACCACAATAAAAGATTCTCATCAGTCAGATGTCTGAGTTTCTGGTTTTCTCCGTACAGGATGATAAACTGATTCTGGACGCTCCTACGACGAAACCTAAAGCCAAATCCAGACGTCAGCGCAGAGACACGGCTGACGACTCGCTGGAGCTCAGGGTGAACAAACCGTCCTCCTCCGTCTCTCTTTATGACATCATGAAGACGTCGAGTTAATCCGCTCCTCGTTGTTTTTACTTCCAGGTGAAGTTTGGTTATGGCGAGTGGGTCGTGGGTTCTGTGCACTACCCTGAAAAAGTCTACCTTCCCCTCGCCATCATCATCCCCTCTGTCATCGTTCCGATGCTGCTCTTCATCGCCGTGTCCGTCTACTGCTACAGGTCGGAGTAAATGTCCTCACGGCGAGGCGTTCGTGGTACCGGACACTTTATTTTTCTGTTTCTGACCTGCGTCTCATTTGCTTTGGGACAGGAGGAAGAGTCAGCAGGCGGAGCGGGAATACGAGAAGGTGAAGCATCAGCTGGAGAATCTGGAGGAAAGTGTTCGAGATCGCTGCAAGAAGGAGTTCACAGGTAAAAACCCTCACATGTTGGTGGGACGCGTGTTTTGAATTCTAAGCGGGTGTTTGTTTTTTTTACTGTAAGAAACTTCCATCTGTTGCAGCTCGGATTCTTCCATCGGCTGTTAGCTAAACGTAGCACAGACTAGCTTAAATCTCAAAGTATCCGAACACTAGCTAAAAGCTAAGGGATGCACAGCACATGGTAAAATCCAGAGGTAGCTAAAGCTAGGTTAAATCTCAAACTAGTAGAAAATTAGATAAAAGCTAAAAGTAGCACAGGCTAGCTTAAAGCTCAAAGTTTTCAAACACTAGCTAAAAGTTAAACAATGCTTCACAGTAGCTAAAAATAACAAAACACTTGCTAAAAGTACCAAAACTAACTCAAATCTCAAAGTATCCGAACACTAGCCAAAAGCTAGGCGACGCACAACACAAGATATAATCTAGAGGTAGCACGGCTAGCTTAAATCTCAAAGTAGCAGAAAACTACCTAGCCGGTAGTAAGTCGGACTCGTTTCCGGTGAGAGTTGGACTCCGCCAAGGTTGCCCTTTGTCACCGATTCTGTTTATAACTTTTATGGACAGAATTTCTAGGCGCAGACGAAGTGTTGAGGGGATCCGTCTAAAAATCCATACTTCTCCCACGGACGTTTCAAAACAAAATTAGCTCTGGGTGGGTTTGGTAAGCTCAGGTCATCGTTGAAGCCCAAGAGTGTTCTCTCTACAACTGAGCAGCTGTTAGTTCAGACCAAAGGTGTTAAAGTTAGTGAAACACTGCCAGGTGTTGTTTTGTCTTAACAACACTGTCTGTACAGTTTGTACAGCCCGTTCTCTCTTAAAGAATGATTTACTGAAAACTGAATTATTTCATTTAAGAACATTTATTATGATGACTCAGACAAAAATAAAATAAAAAGTTTCATCATAAAGTTTAACCATAATGTTGAGTTTAGTTAAGTAAAATATTTCAACAGAAAAATCTATAATCAATTACTGTGGTTTCACAGTTAAATTTAAAGCAGTGATCAAAACACAATAAAACATTGTAATAACATTCTTCTTGTGTTTTCTTTTTATGCATTGATAAAATTATGAATAAAAGAAGATTATTCTGTTTATTATCTGATTAAGAAGAAGAAAATGTCTCTTTACTGTTTAAGAAAACCTGTTATGGCTCTAAGTTGAACAGAGTTCTGTCTCTTTAAACAGGTGGAACTATTTATTCCACTACATCAACGTCAGGTTTCTTTAGCTTTTCCTCTGCTTCCTTCACAGATCTGATGATAGAAATGGAGGACCACACCAGCCACCTGAGCGAAGGCCGGATCCCCTTCCTGGACTATAAGAACTACACGGACAGAAACTTCTTCCTGCCGTCCAAAGAGGGCTCCAACGACCCCATGATCACTGGAAAAATCCAGATCACAGAAGCTCGCAGGGCCATCGTGACTCAGGCTCTGAACCAGTTCTCCAACCTGCTGAACAGCAAGACCTTCCTCATCAACGTGAGGCCGAGAAGTTTTTAAATTTTAACTCTTTACCACCTTTAAATCAAACCCAATCCTGTTTCTTTGGCTTCCAGTTCATCCGCACGTTGGAGAGCCGGCCCGACTTTAACGCCCGCTCTCGGGGATACTTCGCCTCGCTGCTGACGGTGGCGCTGCACGGAAAACTGGAGTATTACACAGACATCATGAGGACGCTGCTGCTGGACCTGATGGACGAACACGTGCAGAACAAAAACCCCAAACTGATGCTCAGGAGGTGAATAAATACAATACTTTCTGCTGATCACGGTTAGTTTTTAGAGTTTTCTTTTAGTCTGCAAAGATGTGATGTTTTCTGTTGGACACAGGTCGGAGACGGTGGTGGAGAGGATGCTGTGTAACTGGATGTCCATCTGCTTGTATCAGTTTCTCAGGGTAACACTTTGATTCTGGTTTCTCTCTTTGTTCCTATTTGTTCTTTTATTTAAACCTTCTTTCCTCCTGAGCTTTAGGTTAGGTCAGAAACCCTAAACGACGACAGAAAAGCTTGTTTTTGTACATCAAATTGAAGTCCTGACATGAATAAAAGTCATCATATTAAAATGTGAAACACTAGAAGTACTTCAAGTATCAGCCAAAATGATACTTTTATCATTTTACACAAAACATTACGATGATATAATTCTAATTAATCATTTTTTATGCTTTAAATATTTAAAGTTACTTGATGCAAAGTATGAAATCAAACATGAGAAAAGGTTTTTCTAAAATGTTTATTTCACAGAAGGCTGAAATGTGGGCAAGCATTCAATGTAAACAAAACACTAGGTGTAATTTTTATTATGTATTTATTTAACAGGGACAATGCATACGAAACATAGATCAAGTCTGTAACTGATGCGTTGCACAAACAGTATTTAGCTACAGCTAATTTGCAACTGCAGTCCCTGGTTGGGCATTTTTAAACAAATAAAATACATAGTTTATACATCCAAATACACTAAAAATACATAAGCATGTCTTCCAACAAATTCATAAAATCAACCAATACCACTAAAAAATTCATGCAATAAAAATATATAAATTAAATATGTAGAAGTTTGATTCAGCTGAGTCTGTTTACTTTAGCTGTTTATAAACATGTTTCAAATAATATAAGTGGATCAAACAAATAATAATAATGAACTAGAGAATTTACATTTCCTGCAAAAATGCAGTGAATTCTTAATGTGGAAAAATCTTTGCCAAATAGCTAAAAATAACTGAAACTAACCTAAAAAATAGCTCAGAAAAGTATCTGAAATAACCCAAACAAGCACAAAGAAACTGAAGCTGAATTTATTACAAAATTGTGAATTTAGCTTAATAATAAAAAAAAACTCATTTTGCTTAAAAAGTAGCTAAAAACACAAAACAGCTGAAAGCAGCATAAGAAGTTCAAAATAAAAAGAAGCTGAAAGAACAAGAAACTTGAAATGAACAGAAGAAAAGGTCAGAATGATGGCTAAAAAAAAACAGAAATAAGTAAAAATCAGCAAAACAGAAGGGAAGCTGATGTTACTACAAAGAAGTTTAAAAAACAGAACTAGAAATAAATAAAATTTATAAACATTTTAAAGAGTTTTAAGGATGAGAAAAACGTGGCAGAAAAAGCTGAATATCTCAGTCTAAAGTAATAAATTATCTAAGAAAGGTGAATTCACACAATAACAATTCTTAGTAGCTGATAAAAAGGTAACAATGGGTAAAATAATGTAGTAACTATTAATGGGTAATACTAGGTAACAATAAGTATTATTAGTTGTGCAACAGCTAATATGTAAACAGTAATAGTAGTAGGTAAATAGGTACAATATGTATTAGTAGGTAAGTAATGGACAGAGTTGTAAAGTAACTAAGTACAAATACTTTGTTACTGTACTTTAGAATTTTTTCAGCCAACTTTTTACTTCTACTTCTTACATTTTTACACAATTGAAGTAGAAAGTTGTTACTCCTGTTTCATTCTGGCTCGTTATTTTACTAAATAAATCTCATACTTGAAAACTTTTACTCAAGTAAAATTCTTAAAGGAGACTTTAACTTTTACCAAAGTAATTTTATGATAAGATACTTGTACTTTTACTCAAGTATCACTTTGTGGTACTTAATATAACACTGTTAATGGATATATGCAGGTAAAAAGTAGATACTACCAGGTAAATATGGATTATTTCTAAGCTAAAGCTGTTTGTTTTTAAACAGTTTATGTCCTCTAACATAAAGTACTTAATGTTGTTAAAGTTAAACTTTCTGTTTCAGGACACAGCTGGAGAGCCGTTATACAAACTGTTCAAAGCCCTGAAGCACCAGGTGGAGAAAGGTCCGGTGGACGCCAGGCTGAAGAAAGCTAAATACACGCTGAACGACACGGGGCTGCTGGGAGACGACGTGGAATACTCAGTACTGGTTAGTACTACTGTAGTACTGTAGGTTTGACACGTTAATAAACAGAACTCTGAGGGTATCGCAGGCGGCTGTGGTGCAGCTCTGCCTCCTCCGAGGAGCAGAAGAAATCAGATTACATGATGCAAAACGCTGCAAGGGATTGCAGAACCGTAACACGATTTGAGGAATAAGGAGCTCAGGAGATTCCAGGCAGGAAATGAAGCGGAAACGACAGAAACAGTTGTTGCTAAATATTGTTGCTTAATAAGCTGAAAAAACGGTTCAGGAGCATTAAATTGGATTGGCTGGTTGCTTCAGAAAACCTGGATTTGGTTCTTTATAGCAGCGGAGAGGATCAATGAAGTGGGTCAAACTGAAACTGAGGCAGGTGAGGCAGACTGAGCAGAACCGGTTCTGTTAGAGGACATCCAGAATGTCTGCAGCCTTTCAGTGTTTCTAAAAACTAGAGATGCACCATAACTTATTGTAAGAACCGATAACTTTCTTCTTTTAACAGCCGATAACCGATAATAACCGATAACATGCCAGGAGATAAGATTAGTCAAAAATTAAACTGTGGTAAACTTTGGCTAACGCTGGTAAACTGTGTCTAACTAACAGATAAAAGCTTCAGCCTTTAATGGGACTGAACAGCTGCTTTTCAAGCTCCATCATTTCCATCATTAAACTGCTTGAGATTTGATCCTTTCTGGATATTTTTTGGTTTTGTCAAAAGATTTAATTCCAGATGAGTTCTTGAAGGCTAGCTTGTTGTTTTTAGCATTTTAGCAGACAGACTCTGTGCTGCGTTCAAGAGATATAGGATATTACATGTTCTCAAATTGGGAGTAGTTGTTCCAACCTTTTCATGTTTATAATTATAAAGTTTGCGTATAACATACATGGTTAATTGGTAAAATAATATTAATAATTATTAAAATGACTGGTTGTTTTTCAGCACGGAGTATTCTAATTATTTCTCTAGTTAGAAAGTTGTTTGTTCCAACGCAACTTGAACGTTGCGCAAGTCGGGCCGAAACACACATACTCACTGCTGCGCTGACAAACATGAACATATATTATCAGTTCTGTTTGTTATGATATCAGACCGATAAGTATGACGTCATAATTTCCTGATATCAGACCGATAAGTATGACGTCATAATTTCCTGATACTATCGTGCACTCCTACTAAAAACGTTATCAATCAAGCTGAGTTTGAAGGAAATCTCTTCTTCTTTTATGTCAGACTCTGCAGGTTCTGGTCCACGGCGAGGGGCCCGACGTCACTCCAGTTAAAGTGTTGAACTGTGACACCATCACCCAGGTGAGTTTCTCTCAGGTGTTCCTGCTCTGTGGAGGTGTTCAGCTTCAGACTCCTACCTTTCTGCCCCCCGCAGGTGAAGGAGAAAATCATCGATCAGGTCTACAGGAACCTGCCGTACTCTCAGAGACCCAAAGTGGAGAACGTGGCCCTCGGTGATACAAACTAGCACTTTTTATCCGTCTCCTTCAGGCTGAGCGAGGACAGGTAGAGCACAGGTGAACACGTGTTTCTGTCCATCCACAGAGTGGCGTCCCGGCTCCACGGGTCAGATCCTGTCCGACCTGGACCTGACCACCCAGAAGGAAGGACGGTGGAGGAGACTCAACACGTTGGCTCATTACAACGTGAGTTAAGCCCCGCCCCCCTGCCTTTGTCTCCCGACAAGTAAAGATTTAAATAAAATTATTTTAATGACTCGTTTCTCTGTTTGTCCTGCAGGTCCGGGACAACGCCACGCTGGTTCTGTCCAGAGTTCTGCACACGCAGTCCTTCCACCAACACCAGGACAGCCACGATGAGAGTAGGTCCTGATAGGCTCCGCCCCCTGAGAGAAAACCCTGATTCAAGATGGCCGCCTCAGCTAATTATTTATTTATTTTTATTGAAAGCTTTATACAAACCACAAGGCAGTAATACAAAAGCTTATTCAAATACAAAACAAAGAGGCATATGTGCAAAAAAGATAAAAAGAAAAGAAAATAATGAATTACAAAATGAAAAAATACATAAATAAAACAAAACACTGAAAACAGGGGCAATTACAGGCTACAAAACTGCTAAATTAGGTTCTTCAATAATTTTGAGATGTTTCTTAGCTATAGGGCGCCACAGCTAATATAAAAAACCTCTTTACTGGGTTTGGTAGATGAGAGTCAAACTCTGAGGGTTAGCAGATGAAGGCGGCCTTCTTGAATTAGTCATGACAACTCTGAGGTTATTGTCTCCATGTTTTTACACCACAAAGCATTCTGGGTAATTTTTATTTTTATTTATTTTATTTTAAAAACTTTATTCATTTCATAAACAAAAAAAAAAACATATGTACAGTAAAAAAAAGAAAATACAATAAAATGAAATGAAAGGTAGCAGAGAGAAGAAAAAA
>JARVGW010000346.1:1466867-1486383 GCA_031762495.1 Anablepsoides rubrolineatus | reverse complement strand
TATTTATGTTTGTGGTTGTAATGTGACAACATATGGAAAAGTTCAAGGGGTATGAATACTTTTGCAACCCACTGTAAATGAGACATTTCTATTATTTTCTTGTTTTTTTTATTAAAAAATATAAAAATTTAATTAACTACAAAGACAGTCAGTTGTAAATTATTATTATTATGAATATAACTTCTGATTAGATGTGTAAAATGTGTCTATTTTCTGTAGATTTATTCTCAATGCTGTAAAATTTAGATCTATTTTTTATTCACATTTCTTATATTTGAATATTAGCTTTAGTCTTTTTATTTTTACAGACTTTCTTCTTGTGTTTAGTTTATTCCTAAGCTGCTGCGATGATACAAATTAAGTATTTTTACTTCCTATTTATTACAGGAACAAAGTTTTTAGTTTCAAGCTGTTTAAATTTGTTTTAATTTAAAGGTTAAACACTTTTCAAAAGTTCAGAAAAACTTTTAGTTCTGCTTGAAAAATGACAAAATAAAACTGTAAAGAGTTATTTTCTAATAATCAGCTGTAAAAGTTTTGCAGATTTAAATTCTTACCTTTATTTATAAGGCGGTGGTCTCAGCAGCCCATCCTGTGCAACACAAGCAGATAAAGTGCGTTCAGAGAGGAAGCTGACAGAACTGCAGCTCTTATATTCTCCTCAGACATGTCAGGACTAGATCGGCTCCGGCAGGCCCCGCCCCGCCCAGACCGGACCGAGACCTATCAGAACCAGCAGGCTGGGCTGAGTCAGCAGCAGCAGCTGCTACAGTCTGACGGGAACAGCTGATTGAATCTGTTCCGTCTGTAGACATGCCGGGACTAGTCCAGACTGAGTCAACCCTGACTCATTATGGTAACCAGTTAACTAACCGGTTAACTAACCACACGGGAGATGATAAATGATACATCTGATCAGGAACAGAAAGAAACTCAAGATTTAAGAGATAACTTTGGTTTCACATTAAAGAACATTTGGATTTACTGAAAAACAACTAAATATTAACATGACTTTATTAAGAATCAGGAAGTTAAATTAAATCTAAATTATTAAAATATTCCTGTCTGGACATGTCTGCTTTTTGTTTATTGTAGAAAACAAACAGCAGAAGCAGAACATTGTGACCTGAACACCATGACCCGACCCAATTATTACCCGGTTTATAAACCATTTCTGCTAAATTAACCATCCTTTATTAACTCTAAACAAAGGTTTATTTACATCAAAATCACCCCCTTTGTTTAATTCAAACTAATAAAGCTGCTAATATGAAACAATTATATTTAAATTGTGCTCTGTACGATGACAATAAAGGCCTTATCTTATCTTAAATGATTTAATTTAGCTACAAATACCCAAACTACTGGATTAATTTAAACTAATTAAAATATGTGACCCATCACATAGAAACATGAAGTTTAAAATAGTGTTTTGATTAAAACGTTTGCAAAAATTGCATTGCATTTGTAATGACATCTAAAAATTACTCATTAAAATTACATAAAATTAGGATTCAGACCAAATATTATTGTAACTAAGACAAATTATCAGGATGATCCAGATATCAAATTGTAGCTTTTAAAGCCATGAATCTGAAAATATAATTAAGTCATTTTGACCAAATTTGACTTAATCCTCATTTTGATATGATGGGTCACATGTTTCAAATTAATAAAACAATGAATTTCCATTTAATTCCAAGAAAATAAATTAACTCAATGTTTTTAAAATAATGACTTTTGATTCAAACTTTTTTGATTTAAATATTTAAATTAAATTAACACTGCAGGCTCATGATTGGAAAATATTATTTGTCAACAAAACTTCTGTTACAATTTTTGAGCAAGTCAAATATAAAATGTTTTATTAGTAGATTTTAAACAAATAAATATTTGGTCAAAGAAGCATTTAAGTTCAACTCTTAATAGTTTAACAGAAGTGAAAATGTAAAAAGTTTTACTTTGAAAACTTTTAATATACTTTAAATTTTAAAGTGATAGCACATTAACTATATTTATTTATTGTTTGTGTCCCTGATATGGTTAAATAAAAATGCTGATCCAAAAATATTATTTACACATTTTAAACACTTGTTTTTATTTCTACTTTTTACTGTGTGCAGCATTAAAATGAGTTTACAGCTCGTGTTTATAGCAGAAAAGAAATGTAACATGTTTAAATTGTGTATAAGTAAATGACCCCGGCTTGCCTGGTACCGTTCGGTCGGTCCAGTTGAAGGTATGTCTGGACAGCAGCGGGTTTGTGGGTCTGAACACTCACATCATGTTGTCTACACACCCACACACGGACGAAGATTTGCCTGGACTTGTCCAGCTGCTCCCCTCCCTCCGAGTCAGAACCGAACCGAGTCAAGCTCGAACATTATATTTAGCTACAACTTAAACACAGGATGCTGGAAAAACACGGAGCTTCTGTTCAAACAACTCACGATTTAAATAAAATAAAAACACATGAAAGCTAAAGTTAATGCTAATGCTAACCCCTAAATACGGGTTGTTCCTACTTTTTTTTTAAAGTAAGCGTTAAAAACCTGGTATTAGTTTCATTCTTTTTATATTAAAAATGTTAACAAACTCAACTTTTTTTTATTTTAGCCAATAAGGCAGGCATCAAATCACCTCTAACGTAACTAAAGAGGAGCGTAGCAGCTCAACGATTCCAGCGACGTTAGCCAGGAAACTGCGAGGCTTTGCGGCCTGCTACCGCTAGCACGCTGCTAATTCGCGTTTCTGCTTCGGTTACAAAACTCCGCGTTGCTTAAACTTCATAAAGGTTTACTCACCTTTGTTAGTGCCTCAAATAATAACAGAAAATGCAGTTAAGTCGTTAGGTTTTCATACAGTTGAGATAAAATCCTGACAATGTTTACAGTTGCTTCTTATGTAGCGAGTTAGCGCCTCCTTCTGGCCGGAAATGCTCATTAAAAGAAGGAGACGCGGGAAACGGGATGGAAGCTAACTACTTACATTGAAAAATAAAACATTAAAATAAAGTTAAATAAACCAATGACAATATATTTGTATTTTTTCTCCTTAATGTCTTCATACAGTTTGAAAGTCCAGTAGTTTTCCAGATTTGATATTTAAATGAAATCCAGGTACTATGTAAACAAAACATCTTTGTCTGCATATTTTAAATCAACAAACTAGGAGCATGTATATGCACAAACAACAAAGACTTCTCCATCACAAACAGTTCTTCAGTGAAAAAATTTTATTTAGCAAAAGGCACAAACTAACTAATAATTACAATGCTCAGTATGTGTGTGTGTGTGTGTGTGTGTGTGTGTGTGTGTGTGTGTGTGTTCATGGCTGCAGTTCGTAGCCCAGTGGGTCGAGTCCTCGGTCCAAAAGAGCCAGAGACGACTCCCGCAGCTTCTGAAGGAGCCTCTTCATCTCCTCTTTAGAGAACACCTGCAACACATCGTGTTTCACTTTTAACATTGTTGATATTTCTGAGCAGATCTGACGCCACGACTGGAGTTCTGTCACCTTGTAGAGGCTGTGCTGGTCCGATGAGATGACGTCAGCGAGCCGCAGCGCCTCCTGGTGTCTGGAGGAGCTCTGCAGGACGCTGAGCAACAAGAAGGTGAGGCGGGGGAGACAAAGGGAGCGCAACGCTGCCATCTGGTGGCTGCGCTCTGCGTCTGCATCCGAGTCCTTCAAAAAAATAATATACGAAACTTAAGCTTTTACAATCAACTCACTCCTATAACAAATGTTTCCCTAAAGAAGGCTTTATTAAATTAGAAATTATTTAAAAGGTATCCACGATTAGTTGCAACATTAGTCTTTATTTGATAAATTTATTTTAACTGTAAAATAAAGACTAAAAATACTGCAGGCTGTTTTTATCATTTTTAAACTAAATTTTATTTTATTATTTTTTTATTTTAAAAGTTCATTTCTTTAAAACAACATAAATTCAACAAACAACAAAAATACAAGTCATAAATTAAACAAAAGGTAGCAGAAGAAGAAAATAATCTTATTATATCTGCCCCTTTTTCTCAAATAAATAAATTCAACCAAAAATAATCTTTAGTTTACAAAAACTAAAATAAAAGTTTAGCTCCTTGAACAATAATTCATACATTTAAATATTTCTCCAGCAAATTAACCTTCATCATTCTCTTATATATACATATTGATCTGGCATTTTTAATGTCTTTATTTATGGATGGAGGACAACAATTTAGCTTGTCGTGCTAGCGCTGAGCTAATACATGTAAGGCAATATAGAGTTGGAGCTAACGCTAAAGCTAACAGGCTAAACTGAGGTTCTTCTTCCATGAAGCAGCTCTGTTGTTCTCCTGGCTGAGTGGTTTCTACCTTCTCCTCTCTGTCAACTCTCTCTGGTTTCATTTAAAAGAGTCGATCATCAGATATTGTCAAACATTAACCTTTAGGGTGGATATACGTAGCTGGTAGCAGCCTCGTCATCATTTACACAGAATGCTTTGTGTGTAAATAAAATGGCTCCATCCGTGTTAAAATATATTTAAAAATGATAAAAACTAAACATCCTACAGTATTTTTAGTCTTTATTTTACAGTTAAAATATGTGTTTATCAAATAAAGTCTAATGTTAGAACTAATCCTGGTTTTTAAAGACAAACTGTTTCCACTCTTCAAAATAAAGGTCACCTCTCTGTTGTCGACCATCCATCCTCCGTCCACGAACAGCAGCACGTTGTAAATCCTTTCCTTCACGTCTTCAGTCAGAACGTCGAGTCGACACGACCAGGCACTCAGGGCGGCCTGGAACATAAAACCCAGTGAGGTTCTGTTGGTCAGAACCAGAACCAGAACTTCCCTGTGGCGTTTCTTTCTACCTGGTACTCCTTCTCTCTAATCTCGTTGGCCACCCTCTCCGTGAACTTGGCCTCGGGGGCCGGTACCGGTTTTTGTGGCGCCGAGGCGCTGTGGCCGAACCAGTCGGTGAACGCCTCGTGAGCTTCCTGCAACGAAACGCATTCACGTGAGTCATTAATCCTTCCCCCTCCCCCAGGCCTAAACGCACCGCCCGAGTCGCTAACGAACCAGGTAGGCTCTGATGCACAGGTGTTCCCTGATGGCGTTCTCGTCCTCGGCGGGGAGGGGCGCGGTCTGATCCACGCTCGTCCACTGCGAGTAGATCTCCCTCATGGAGTCCTCGGGAACTTTAGAGAAAACTGCTTTGGCTGCGTCGTGTTTCTGCAGAGCTAAAAGACAAACCTTTAACCTCAACAAGCAACACAGGTTTTTCTGTTTTCTATTTCTTTTCATTTAAGATCTGTCAGTTAAACCTAAGAATCTTGGCTAAAAACTCATGGAAACTATTGTTACATTCATTAAACACAGTTCAAACAGTTGAATCAGAAAGTAAAACTACAAAATACTCATTGTATCTGTAAATACATTACAACAATAATGTAAAAAAGAAACTTTTATTTTTAAAGCAAGTCAAAGTAGAGACCTAAATATGTTATAAAATGTGTTGAAAGTTATTTTTCACCTGGTTTTGAGTGAATCTGATCCAACTGAAGTCAAATAATATATATGGTGACAAATAAATGTTTGGATCATTTTTCAAAACAACATTAAATAAAAAGTCTTAAGAATTTTTTACTTTTATTTTAAGAAAAAATATCACTTTTGGACGTAACATTTATTAATGTTACCATCATGATCTGTCCTGTACAGAATGATAAAACACTAAATAATTTCTTTATTAAAACCTCTGTAACTTTGCTCCAGTTCATTTTAGCAGCATGAATCTTTGCACAGGTAATGTTCACAAGTGGATTTATGGTTTAAGAGTTTTTAGTCTGATTCATTATGGTTTTAAATAAGTTATATACTGTCTAATGAAAACATTATTCAGGTGAGAGTGAATTCTTTTTTAATATTATGTTGAAGCCTCAAGATCTCTAAAACCACAGCAGCTGTTTTAATATTTACACTTCTGATGAAAGTGTTAGTTTTATTTTGATACTAAGATTATTTAAGTAGAGTTTGTAAAGCTGAGATACACTCAATTACATTTCATGGTGTTTAGAGGAAAAAAACATCAAGAAAACCCATTAAGAGGTTAAATTAATTAGAATATTTACCCAGAAACTTCCTCATGATGGCGTTGGACTGTTTTAGAGCCTCGGCTCGATGGGCGGGGTCAAACAGCAGCCATTCGATGACGTCGATCTTCTTTTGGTCGTCCTATCAAAGCGCAGGAACTCAGGTTTTATTAAACCTACAAACGTTAAAAGAACTTTCAGTTGAAGTTTAGTTTTTTTACTTTTGTCGTTGCCGTCTCCAGCGTTTGGTTGTGATGCATAAAATCTGTCTCGTCTCGCTCTCTTACGGTCTCCACCACCAGCTTGGTCACGGCTGCGACGTCCAGACCTGCGCGCACAAAGCAAACCGTCAGGACCCTTCTCGGGACCCCCCGCCGTCTCAGCGTTCAACGCGTGGCGGTCTCACCAGCTTCGGTGGCGAGCTGCAGGCATCGAGGGCGGAGCTCCGGCTGGGCGACGGTCTCCAGGAAAGCGGCGTACTGAGAGGTGGCGAGGTCGGCGGGCAGCTGGCCGACGTAGCTCGCCACCAGGTTGGTCTGCTGGTCCTGGATCAGGATGGAGACGTACGCTTTCAGCACCGCCACGCTGACGTCCTCCTGAAACAGTTTGAGAGGAATTAAAAACAAACTTTACCTCCTGAGTCAGTTTTTATTCCAGAAACAAAACTAACCTTCAGAGCCAAACCCAGAGAGCGGAAAAACAGAACCAGGTGACTCATGAAACGCAGCAGGTGTGAGGGGAGGGGCTTAGAGGCAGTCAGCCAATGAGAAATCTCCTCCATTAAACCTGATTTAAACAAAAAAAAGTTAATTTAGGAGCTTTAAAGTGCCTGTGACATCAATTTTATTATAATAAATATGAATGCAATTTAAGAAAGATAACATTGATAACATATTATAAAAATAGATTTCATTTTTCAGATATTTGCATGTGAAGTAACAGTCATCATATTATGTGTCATAATGGTTCAAATCATGTGTATTATGCTGAGTTTCTTAAATGTAAATATATTTTCTTTTTGTATTTTAAGGATATGCATGTCACAGACCCTTTAATTTCTGTGAAACGCAGTCTAAACGCTGAAGTTTGCTGAAATAATAAGTGAAAATGTGAAAGAAGCAGAACATTAGCTTAAAGCACAAAGAAGCTAAATGCTAAATCCTTAAAATAGACGTAGCAGCTTTTACACCTCATTTTCAAATGTTTAGTTAAAGCTAAGTTAAAATAGCTAAAAGTAGTTAAAGATAGCAAGGAGTTAAAAGTGTCAAAAGACAATATGATGGCTAGCTAAAAGTTAACTAACAAAAAGCTAGTTAAGCAGGGGGACTTTTGAATTATATGGGCTTTTTTAACCTATAAATTGTTGTTTTATTAAATTAGTTATTAAATAACACAAATCAAAACCAAAAGGAGCAGATTGAAAGTTGCAGAAAAATATAGTACAAGGTGAAAATAATGAAAAGTTAGCTAAAAGCTAACTGTATCAAAAGGCTAGTAAAGCAGGAGGACATTTGGCTTATTTGAGCTTTTTTTTTTACTACAAATTGTTGATTTATTAAATTACACTTATTAAATAACAAATCAAAACCAAAAGGAGCAGATTGAAAGTTGCAGAAAAAGCTGAAAATATAAGCTGAAAATAATGACCAGCTAGCTAAAAGCTAACTGTAACAAAAGGCTAGTAAAGCAGGAGGACTTTTGGCTAATTTGGGCTTTTTTTAAAACTACAAATAGTTGATTTATTAAATACGTTTTTAAATAACACAAATCAAAACTAAAAGGAGCAGATTGAAAGTTGCAGAAAAATATAGTACAAGCTGAAAATAATGAAAGGCTAACTAAAAACTAAAGCAGAAGCAGATTTAATGGAGCAGTTTTTAAATGTGTTTTTATGGGAAAACAATATTCGAATGAGCTGAATGTTTTGATGTATAAAGAGCTAAAACAAAAAGAAAAATGAAAGCAGGAAACTAGATTTTACCGTCCAGATCTCCCACTATGACGAACTTCTGGATGACGTGGTAATGTTCTTTAATCTCATCCAAGACTCTCTGAGCAGAAACACAGAAAACTGATTCACTTTAGGTTCAACTACATACAATTTAAACACAGATGCTGAAGCTCAACCTTTGATTCAGACGCTTGAAGCTCCTCAAACACTTTCTCCATGGTCCAGCTGAGGAGGACATGTCAGTCATCATGTGAGACGGTTCATTTTCTTTAGACTAAATCACATCCTTTGTTTCCTACTTGGCCTCCAGATATTCCCGCGGCAGCGTCTCCACTTCCTGGTGGGCCATCCCGGACGACACCAGTTCCTTTTCAACCAGCGAGTCCACCATGACCCTGAAGAAGGCCCAAACGCAGTCCTCCCAGGACTCGCACACGGCCAGGAGCTGAACACAGAACCACAGGTCAGAACACGCCTCTGAGGAGGAAACCCAGCTGAGAGAACACGTACCGGTCGCAGGTTTCCACTCAGGCTGGCGTAGATCGCACGCTCGTATCGGTTCAACTGCTCCTAAAAAAAAATACACACCCAGGTTTGATGAGCTTTTATTTTGACAGGGAGGGTTCAGGAGCAGCTTCCTCCTACCTCTTCAGCCATCCTCCAGCAGCAGGCCTTCCAGATGCCTCTGTGGGGGTTCCCTTCAACCGGCTGCAGCTCCAAGCTCCCTGCAGCCACAGCATGAAACATGTGAGCAGCTGAACACGTCAGCTTCAAAATCAAACATTTACTTTGTTTATGAAGGGGCCAGTTTAAAAACAGTGATGTCATCGACCTTCTATTTAAAGATGCTGCTACAGTTTATGATTAATTATTTATAAAAACAAAACAAATTATAAACTAATATTTATTTATTTATTTATTTAAAAAATATGCCAGAATTTTAAAACGTTGCTTAAACTGAACCAAACTATAACTAATGATGGCAGCTCTGTCTAAACTGCTGCTGAAACCAAAGGAAGAGCAATAATGTTTTTAGCACATTTACGCATCTGTTAGCAAAATATCTCGGTGGCCACAGTTACTGCAGGCTGAGGGGCCGAACAGCCTGCAGTTAAAGTTATTATGTAAATAAACCAAGACCTGTTACCTTTGAAATAGTTTATTTTGCTGCATTTATTCATGAATACAACATACAGAAACCTGTAATAAAAGTAGTGATAATAAAACAACAAAAACTATTTTATTTTCACTTTCATAGTTTGATCTTCAACTGCTTGTAATTTTAACTGTCTTAGATGTTCATAGAAATGTTTTTTACCAGCTTGTAGCCAAGATTCTGATGTTTCTGTAGATACCAAACATGTCTATGTTTAACTAAAACAACTGAGAGTAATTAAAGAAGAAAACCAGGGTTTGGGCTTAAGAGGTGAATGAACCAATGGGTGGGCCGATCTTTGGTCACTCACAGGCCAAATGTGGCCTGTGGGCCGCCAGTTGGATAGCCCTGTTCTAAATGTAGACAAGTTCTCTGTCCCCCCACTAATATCTGGTCTGCACCAGCTCATTCAGAGCATTAGTGTACTCGCTGTTCCCTCAGGGGTTACCTGAGGTCATGTTGGGGTCACGGTACAGTTTCCAGCCCTCCAGGGTGGCAGCTCTCCAGGCCTGACCGCAGCGTTTACACAGCCTCTGAGCCTACACAAACACACACAAACACACACACAAACACACAAACACACACACACACACACACACACACACACACACACACACACACACACACACACACTCCAGGTTTTAGTAAGAAACGGAGGATTAAAAGGATCTGGCTCGCGTGTTTCGTTACCTCCTCTGTCATCCCAGCACGGATCAGGGTGAACAGGTTCTTCAGCAGACGAGCGTCGTCCTCTCTGTCCAGGTCTGCCAGGGGGCGCTGCTGCCGGAGGGGAGCGTCGGGGTCCTGAGCACGAAAACCCTCCATTAATTTACCTTTTTATGCAAATATATTTATATATTTATATAAGTTTGAGCCTCACCAGCTCAGTGACCAGCGGGACGGTGAGGGAGGCGCCACTCTTCCTCCTCATCTTCAGGGCGTGCAGCGTGTTCTCCCTGAACCCCACACACACACACACACACATAAACGTCGGCTCTTTCACACCTGAACTGCACACAGAGGGGGACTCACCAGCAGACATTTTTGGCGTAATATTCAATATTGTCAGAAAAATCTCCCATCTGATCCTTGGCGATGCTCTCCAGCCAATCAATGACCAGCTGCAATCAAAAACAAACCTGTTTTTGTTTTGTTTTTCCTGAACATTAATTTCCATCTTCACTGACCTGACTCTGCCGGATGACAGCGTCTCTCTGGAAAAGTTGCTCCACCACCACCTTCTCGCTCTCACTGGGAACCTGCAAACACACACACACACACACACAGGTTAGGAGTCGACACAGGGAAGAACACACACCCCACCATTACTTACCACCATGTCCGTCATCATGTCCTCCTCCAGCGCCAACTGGACCCGATCTCTGCAGAAACAGACGTGATTATTAGGGATGAGTAAAAAAAAAAAGATCGATTTCATTATTCTTCTCCATGGCGTCTGAAACATGTTTCTATATTTTGTCTCTCCTGGCTTGCCGTATGTTTACATCCGGTTGACGTTCAGTGCTAACATTAGCTTTCAATAACAAGTTGTCTGGATCAAAACATTAGAAACTAAGGAATCCCTCACATTATCAGCTGATTCTCAGCAGAACTTAAAGACAACAGAGACCTACTGTATGTAAACATCTGACTGAAACTGTTCTCTACAGCATGAAGAAATGTTTGGTTTAGTTTTGTTACCAATATTATTTTTAAACTTTAATGAAATTATTTCATCATCATCATCTTTATTTATAAAGCACCTTGACACCAGCCACAGCTGAAACTAAGTGCTGTTTTAATAAGGTATAAGTAACAAGTTTTAATAAGTTATATTGAACATAACAGAAACAAATATACAGTTTTCAGTATATTTATATTAGCCCACCTGTTCTCCTGCAACCTTATTCCATCACTTCTTATTTATCAAGAACATTCATTTCTTAAAAATGAATTCCTCCAACAACACTGTTAACTGCAATTCCTTTTTAATTTAAAACTTTTTAAACTTGCAACAGTTTTCCCTCGAGAATAAACAGTTTAATTAGTTTATGATGAACAGAAAAAATAGTAATTAAATTGTGATGAATCGATTCAGAACTTTATGAATTGATTTAGAGAATCGGTCATGATACCCAGGCAGCCCTAATGATTTAAGACCAGTCTGCGGACGTTAACTCCGTACCTGTAGAGCGACGCCACGAGCCTCCAGGTGTGGTTCTCCTGCTGCAGCAGCCAGCGGACCCCCGCCGTTTTACTGTTCTGACCCGCCCTCAGCACCACGGACTGCAGCACGTCCACCTGTGGAAAAATCCATCATTTGACTGTAACAACGAGGTAATTCTGCTCTACATTTAACCAGGAGTTTGTGTGTTTAGTGTTACCACAAAAGACAAAGATTTAAGTGAAGAAACAAAAGCAAACCTTCTCCTGGCAGATGTTCTGATAATCCTCCAGCAGCTCAAACACGGCAGAGACAGAGTGTTTCAGGAAGGAAGCCAGGAACTCCGGGAACAGACTGGCAGCCGCTGAAACAAACCAGAGAGTCTAACGTCAGCAGGATGGTTTTCAAACCGTCAGAGTCGAGCTCCGAGGCGTCCGT
This sequence comes from Anablepsoides rubrolineatus, assembly GCA_031762495.1. Taxonomy (NCBI): domain Eukaryota; kingdom Metazoa; phylum Chordata; class Actinopteri; order Cyprinodontiformes; family Rivulidae; genus Anablepsoides; species Anablepsoides rubrolineatus. The sequence goes on along the minus strand of JARVGW010000346.1, from coordinate 1,474,597 downwards.
CTGACCCACCTGCCTCTCCGGGGTCGTCCTCCTTCAGCAGCGCCGAGCTCAGGTTGGCCACGTCGTCGTTGAAGAAGCTGGTGTTCTCCAGGCCCAGCACGGGGGAGGTGTACAGGCTGTCGGTCCACGCGCTGTCATCCAGGTTCTGGACAGGTGCAGATTTTCTGTTTAACCCTTCATCACATCTGGTGAATTAGTTTCCTCACGGTGTGTTTTCTTACCAGACTGCTGGCAGCGTTTCGGGGCGTGCGTGTGTATCGAGGCGTCCGAACTCCCGACGCAAAAATGGAGGAAAGCTCCGGAGCTCTGGGAGTTACTGCGAGAAACCAGGTAAAAATACAGATTTAATGAAATATTAAGCTGTTTGAATGTTGATTATCAGGATCATATCTGTCCTACCCGCCTGTCGGAACAGAGAGGCAGGGGTCCTCTGCAGGGGCCGGGCTGGCGTTACCACAGAAACAAAGGGGGTCTCGCTGCCGGGTGATGGGACTGAAGCAGAGTCAGGAAAACAACAACAGACTGAGCAGAAATATCTATCGTTCTGCTCCTCTTAGTTAGCTTCTCGCTACGTTTAACTTTGTGTTTTAATTTTTAGTTAGCGTTTTGCTACATTGAGTCTTTTAGCTTCTAGTTTGCCTTTTAGCTAGGCTTTTCCTACTTTTATATTTAGCTACGGTTTTGTTATTTTTTGCTTTTAGTTACTGTTCTGAACTTTTAGATTACAGCTAACCTTTTTGCTACTTTGTTTTTAGCCATCGTTCTGCCTCATTTAGCTTTGAGCTAGCGTTTTGCAAGTTTTAAGCTAGCTTTCTCCCACTTTTTAGATTTTATCCAGCATTAATTTAGAAACTTAACTTTTGCTACATTAAGCTTTAACCTATGGCAACATTTAGCAAGCTTTTTGCTAGATTTAGCTTTCAGCTAGCCTTTTGCAACTTTTCTAATTTACTATTGTTTTGCTACATTAAGCTTCTAGCTAACCTATGGCTCCTTTTGCTTTTAGCTGCCATTTCCTAGGCTTTTGCTCGTCTTAGTTTTAACTTTTAACTACATTCTGTGTTTCAATAGATTTACATTATAGTTACTGATCTGCTATAATTAAATTTTATCTACCCTTTGGCTATTTTATTACAAACTGATAATTCTATAAATTAGTTAAAAAGATTTAATCAACATCTATAAACTTATAGTTTTAACTATATAAGGATCAACCCACCTCTTATCAGAGCCTAATTAGTTCTGCAGGTATAATTTCTATTCATTTCAGTAAAACACTGCAGATTATTTGTTGCTAATCTGTCAGATTAAATCTTTCTGACTCTGTTTTCAAAGCACCAGGATACAGGCCACCTTCTTCCTCCTGCGAGCAGCGACTGTCACCTCATCATCTCGGACCACCGGAGACGCCAGCTCATTCTGACCCCTTAAAACACAACAGAAAAACTTAATTATGGCAAGAACATAAAAAATAATGTTATTTTTGGCTTCACGTAATTTCTGTCCCTGTTTATTAAAATTTCACTCATCCTTTATCATAAGTGGTTCCAGACCAGCAGCATTATTTATTTATTTGAATAAATGATCTAATTTCTGGAACAAGAAGCCACTGACTCGTGCTCAATAACCCATTACTCTGAAGAACTTCAGTATTTTAGGTGCTGGTTTAGATAATATTGTTGATATTTTTCTATTCCTGCTAACATTACTATTATTTATTTATTATTATTTATTATTTTCCAGGATAAACAGATTTGTTTGTCTGTTCAGCCTCTTAACCGGCATAAAATACTGCTAACTCTAATTTCAAAACTGTGAATGAATCCAATTCGTCCTGTCAACAGAAATTAGCTCGTTAGCATCTGCGTTCATAACGAAGGGGAGCGTTAGCATCGTTAGCTTCCGCTAACACAACACAGTCATCGGTAGCAAACTCAGCGCTAACTAACAAATACAGAACAAACATACAGAGATTAAAATGCGTCCAAAACGTTTATATGTTTTAAAATGATCAGATTTACCAGTCCATGCTGGAGAAAAGTCGATTCCCGCTTCACGAGGATTGAGGATCTTTCTTCTTCGTTTAAATATTTTTTCAGTAGAGTTGATAAGCTCTGCTGCCTCCACAGGCTGGTGATACACTGCAGCCTGAAGGCAGAGTAAAATTAGTTTTTTTAATCAATAAAATACTAATTATAATACACAAACAAGCATAGAAATATGTTATTGTTATTTGTGTTATGTATAATATGGTGTAAATATTGCTTTCCACAACTGTGAACTTTTGTGTATGCACTATTTTTAAACTAATATAATGCTTCCATCTCCACTTTTTAAAAGTTTTTAAGCATTCTTTTTTAGAAAACATAAAATTTAGTTTATTTATTATTATTGCTTGAAATTAATTTTGGACAAAAGTGGCAGATATAAGATTTTTTTCTTCTTTCTGCCTCCTTTTGTTTTAATTGTTATTTGTATATTTTTTGTGTAAAACTTTTTTTTTAGTTTTTTTAAATGAAATTAATAAATGAATTAAACTAAACTAAAATTAGTCGGGTATTAGACGGGTATGATGCAATGATATTGCAATAAAATGTTGGTTCTAAGTAGGCTGGATAAAATAGAAAATGGTTAATTTAAGAGTAAACATAGTTTTAATGCTAAAAGTAACAAAGGGTTAACTAAAAGTAGCACAGGAAGATAAAAATAGAGCAAGTACACTGCAGTAGATTTTTAAAGAAGTAATTATTTTGAAGGAACTGGAAATAACTCAATGTATTTCTATGACAAATATATGGTGTGTTTTTTACCCTGTTGTTTTTCCTGTTTTTTATTTTTCTTTTATTGGTTTTTGCTGCTCTGATTTTACTGTCCACTTTCTGTCACCTGTGGACTAATAAAGGATTATCTTATCTTATCTCTTATCTTAAAAATGTTTGTAAATAAAGCTAAATATGTTGAGAGGAATAAATAAATGTCTTAAACTATTTTAACTTGTATAAAACATGGACAATAACTGATATAAAAGCTGTTTGTTCCCCCACAGATATCATTCAGGACTTTATTATTGTTTCCCCTCTGTCTGTGTTTTGTTTTTCTGAGTATTCAGTTTGGTCTATTTCTAGATAATGATAATGTGGAATTTCTAGTTAATAATATAATCATCGTGACAAAATATTATATACATAAATGTTGATTTGAAAAGTTCTCCCCCTCATTCTGTGCTCTTATAAACAAAATGTCCTTGTTTGAAAGGTGTCTAAGTAAGATGCATAAAGCAAAAGCTGCAAATTGTACGAATTAATGAAGAAAATTCAGTTAATAACCACCTAAATTGTTATTTTATTTTATTATTTTATTTAATTTTTTGGTTTCTTAGATTTTGTTAAAACAATGAAGAAAAAAAAGAAAATGTTTTTATAATATTGTAGGAGTTGTGCTCTAAATAAAAATGTAAATTACTGATTCTTGTTTATGAGAATGTCATATGTTCTCTTTTTTTTTCAATTTTTATTTTTGTTTGTTCTGTTTTTCTGAGTGGAGTGAGACATCTCGCAGTGTAAACCCATCTTTGTACACCTCCTTCCTCCGGTCCGTTAGCAGCCGCTGTAGTTCAACTCTCCGTTAGCAAACGGTACCGCCGAACACGTAGGAAACAGGAACACAACGGTCCGTTAATTACACAGCCGTGTTCTGGACAACAAGGGCAGAAACCTCCCCGGGAGATCGGTTCTGGAAAACCCCGGTACTGGAGCTCCGGGCCCGGAAAAGCAGAGAAAAAGAGGAGAGATGGAGACTAGAGGTAAAGTTTGACTTCGTGGCAGAAAATCACTGTGAACCCATTCAAACCGACTTTCTCAGGTTTAAAACAAAAAAATCAAATGTAGTTTGTTTTATACTCACACCAGTTCTAAAATTATGATGTGTTTTATTGATTTAAGCTTTATTATTAGTCAAAGTTCATCTGATGTTGTGTTTGCTATTCTATTTTTAAATACTGTCATTCATAAAATATAAAATAATGTTATTTGCAGCCTGTGTTGACAAATTAAGCATTTCTAAAGATTATTGTATTCAAATATAGTCTAATTATTTTTATTAGCAAAGTTTCTACAGTTCATTTGTTCTTCATTAAACATAAAAAAAAATACATATATTTTTGAATTTCTTTTACAAATTTCAGTATAAAGTCTAAATTTTTATGTCAGTTTTTCTAATTGCAGGCGATTGCAATTTTTATGTAAGAAGAGATTTTAATGATTTTTCACACTAAATAAAGTTTGTACAGAGCTACAAAATCTAAAAAAACAAACACCAGATTAGTTTATTTAAACTAGTTTGTCAGGAAACTGTTTTCAATTTTTATAAGTGTTAAGACAAATATTACGACGGAGTATTAGGGCCACACAACAAGATATTTTTAATTATTACTGAGAATAAAGTCATAATATTACGAGATTAAAGTCATAATTTTAATCTCTTAATATTATGACCTTTTCTCGTAATTGAAAAAAAATCATTTTGTGAGGACCTAATACTCCGTTGTAAAAACTAATTTTTGCAACTCAGTCATTTTTTTATATTAAACTCTTATTTGAGGTGGTAGTAGCTGAGAGTCATCCTTGTTCTAACTCTTGAATGATTCTTTTTTTTGATTGTTTCTGTTTGCAGTTTGTTAAAGTTTGTAGATTTTCTGAAGAAACATCCGGAGCCATGGGTTTCTCAGCCAACAGGCGCATCGTGGCCGGGCTGCTGGTCAACTTGTTGTCCTCCATCTGCATCGTCTTCATCAACAAATGGATCTACGTCCACTACGGCTTCCCCAACATGACCCTGACCCTGGTCCACTTTGTGGTCACCTGGCTGGGGCTCTACGTTTGCCAGAAAGTGGACATCTTCTCCCCGAAGCGGCTGCCGGTGCGCAGGATCGCGTGGCTGGCGCTCAGCTTCTGCGGGTTCGTGGCGTTCACCAACCTGTCCCTGCAGAACAACTCGATCGGGACGTACCAGCTGGCCAAGGCCATGACCACGCCCGTCATCATCCTCATCCAGACCACCTACTACAAGAAGACCTTCTCCACTAAGATCAAACTGACGCTGGTGAGGGGAGCTCCACAGGAACGGGCCGTGTGTGGACGGTTTTCTTCATCTGTTTGTGTTCTGTTGGCAGGTGCCCATCACGTTAGGGGTGGTCCTGAACTCCCTCTACGATGTTCGCTTCAACCTGCCGGGGACCGTGTTCGCTACGCTGGGAGTTCTGGTCACGTCACTTTACCAAGTGGTGAGTAGTAGTGAAAAGACTGAAACTAGAGTCAAACTGGTTCAGCAGAGGTTCAGCTTTTATCTTTCAGATCATTCAAGACTTTTAGTCTTTTTAACTTTGTAAATGATGTAAAATGATGTAACTCCTCCATATGTCTCAAATCAATTCAAATCATTGTGCTTCAGCAGGTTTATACTGACACTGTACTGTACTATACTTTACTATACTAGACTGTACTTTACTGTACTAGACTGTGCTTTACTATACTATACTATACTATACTTTAATAGACTAGACTGTACTTTACTGTACTAGACTGTACTTTACTCTACTTTACTATATTAGACTGTGCTTTACTATACTATACTATACTATACTATACTATACTATACTTTAATAGACTAGACTGTACTTTACTGTACTATACCATACTTCACTTTGCTATGCTATGATGTACTGTACTGTACTAGATTGTACTATAATATACTAGACTGTACTGTACTATAATATAATATACTAGACTGTACTGTACTATAATATACTACTACCATGCTATACTGTACTGTATTGTAACTCTACTGTACTATACTATATTATTGTACTTCATTTTCTGCTTTTAGCTATGGTTTGGTTAATGCTAGTGTTTAGGCTGTACTTTGGGTGTTTTAACCTTTATAGTTTTTTTTTGCTTCTGTTTTTTTTATAGCTTAACAGATCAGTTTAATCTTTTTCTAAAAACTTCAAAGTTCAAACTGCATTTTTATAGAAAATAATTTATTTAGATTTGATTTTATTTTTGTCTCTACCTGTCTGTCTCTCAGTGGGTAGGAGCCAAACAACATGAGCTCCAGGTGAACTCCATGCAGCTTCTGTACTATCAGGTGAGTCTCAATAAATCAGTATCTGTCTGACTGTAAAGTTCAAAGGTCACTTATTACTGCATTAAATATGTTGCTTAGAACTTTATGTTCACATCTTTAAAGTTTTACATTTTGTACTCACTTAGTTACAGATTTGCTCCTGGTCAGAATAACATTCTTTCTCATGATATAAAAATGATGATAAACCTGGTTAAACAGAATATTTTGTTTGTTGTTTAAGGCTCCTCTGTCGTCGGCGTTCCTCCTCGGCATCGTCCCTGTGTTTGAGCCTCTGACCGGAGACGGGGGGATTTTTGGGCCGTGGTCTCTGCCTGCTCTGGTCAGATCCAACGCAAAACGCTTAAAAAAACACCAAACAACTAAAAAATAAATATATATATATATATAACTGTTGTCGTCTTGTTGCCCAGGTGACGGTGCTGTTCTCAGGTGTGGTGGCGTTCCTGGTGAACCTGTCCATATACTGGATCATTGGAAACACCTCGGCCGTCACGTATCCTTCAACAAACCAGGACCAACCAGGGGTCAGGGTCCGAGGGGTGTTTGCTAATGCTAACTATAAGATGCTAAAGGTTTTGTGTTGTTTGTCCTGACTGAAGCTCTCAGCTACAACATGTTCGGTCACTTTAAGTTCTGCATCACTCTGGTTGGAGGATACCTGCTGTTCAACGAGCCGCTGTCACTCAACCAGGTGAGTCTTCCTCGTTTAGGCTCATATTTATAAAAGCTTTTCACTACTGTGGTGGGCACATTTAATTAAAACATTAGATTCACTAACCACTAATCGCTAAACAAGAATCTTAGCTCCTGCTAACGCTAAACCGCTAAACAGATATTTAAAATAAATATTGGAAGCTAATGCTAACTGCTAAGATGACTACGTTTTCTGTTTTTTGAGGATGTTTGGCCCTTTCAGAATTAAAGCATTTTTAAATCAGGTTTGTATTTTATAAATACCATTTAAAGTTAGTCAAAAAAGTATTAGCAAATATTTTTCTCTACCATATTTTACCTGTAGTTAAGTTTTGTGTTTAAATATTGTTAAATGTTATTTTATTACTTTAAGAGGTTCCTAATTTGAAGTTTAGCGGCTAAAGATGCTACGTGCTAACACACAAGGTGCCTGACACCTCCAGCACTGCTTGTAAGAGCGGATCGTTTTTATTTAATTTAGGATAAATGGAATAAAAATAAAAGTTTTACACTTGTGAATGTTTTAGTGGACTTAAAACTAGTGGAAACTAATTAGGCGCAGGCTAATCAGTTAGCTAAAAAGCTAATTCATTTAATAAGAACCTAGTTGCGCTATTAGCTGAACTGTGTCCACAATTTCTTTTTAATTGTTACACATGTGAAAGATTTAGCTTTTAGCTGGTATTCTGCTTAGCTTAGCTTAGCTTAGCTTTAACAGCTCAGTTCCAGCTGCTTGTTAATCCCGTACTTCTTGTTTGTTAATCCCGTACTACTTGTTTGTTAATCCTGTACTTCTTGTTTGTTAATCCCGTACTTCTTGTTTGTTAATCCCGTACTACTTGTTTGTTAATCCCGTACTACTTGTTTGTTAATCCCGTACTTCTTGTTTGTTA